>VZTB01010307.1:448634-459362 GCA_013397245.1 Thryothorus ludovicianus | reverse complement strand
GGAGGGGAGGGGAGGAGCTAGACCCCTATCATTGGGCCCACAGGTATCAAACTGATGGAAAGCTGAGAGGGGAGACTCCTTCAGGCAGCACAACTACGTACCTTGCAAAGGGACACCTGGGATAGCACATTTCTTAGCTGGGAACATCTGCGGGTCTACCTGGAATCAACACAGGTCACACACCCCACTCCCCGACTCCTTCAGCCACGTCCTTCTCAGTGTTTAGAGGCCATATACAGGGAGCTGTCTCCTGGCTATGCTACTTCAGCTGCTGACTCTTCTTCCTTGCATACCTCTTTTCTGCCCCAGCACCACAAGCCTAGAATTCAACCCAGGAAATCTGAATTCAGAAAGAAAACAAGTCTATACCACCTAAGAGAGACAATATCTCTCTCCCTTTGCTCACTGATTAGTATTTTTTAGCTGCTTCTATTTCCTCTAACACTTACAATATCAGAAGTGGAGAAAATAATTCTTCTCATTAGCAATAACAGTCATGAGAAAGAAAAAACAACTTGTCTCACTAATTATGGGCATTATGTTCGCAGTCCGTTTGCTCTTGATCACTTCTTTTCATTTACTCCTTGTACTCTGCTTCATCTTGCTTGGTAAGACAGCAGCACAAGGGGAATATAGCTCCTCTTACTGTTCAACTTCTTCATTTTTGCAAACCTTAGGGATGCCTTTTCATGTCTCTCTCTCAGAGGATAATTAGGTGGCACAGTGAGGGCTAATAGAAGTCCAATAACAGCAAATCCTATATAGTGTTATTCTTTGCAGTATAAACATCATAAACAAGTGAACCAGCAATGCTTTTTGTAGTACTACAGTCCACTCCACTTCCCATGGAGCCATTTCTGTTCCAAAATAAAAGTAAACAAATAAGCTAAATCTAATGGGCACCTTAAACAGATATTACTTCCCTGGTCATCCAAAGGAGTGACTGAAGACAAGATACCTCCGTGCTTAAGAAATTAAGTTAGAGTAAGAGACAAGCTCAGCATCCCAAACTGAAAAGACAAAAAAAAAAAAACACTAACAAACAAAATCAAGAAAAAGACAATTCTATCTTCTTTCTGTCTGCTTTCTGTTCATGTTGTTTGCATCCAGACAAACCTCATTAGAGTTGAATTTCTGCAGAGCATCATAGTGACATTAAATGGACTACTTGCAAAGTATGCATTTCCTTCAAGTGTCCAGAATAAACTATCTGGGTCTGGAGCTGAGGCCAGATGTTTGCTAAAAAGCCAAGGTCTGGGCAAAAAAACCATCCAAGTTTCCACACTTGTTCCAATCTGCCAATTAAACATACAAAACAAATAATGTAAAAGGGGAGGAAGGAGGAGCAACATCCTGTTGTTATGCCAGAAAATGTCAAAATGTCAAAATAAGCTGGAGATAGGAGTCAGTAGAGCTACTTACACCACGTTGTAACATGCAGAGCATTATCTGCTTCCTGATCCCAATAGTAATTTGTCACTGTACTGAAGCCTCATTGTGTTTGTTTCCTTTAAGGGAGATAGAAGTCTCATATGCTATCTTTGAGGGAGTGTGGTCAGGCTGCCCAGCAAGACATTTCAAGGGAAGGTCCTAATCCCCACCTTGGAAAGCCCACAGTATCTCTGTGTGAGTGAGAACCTAACCAACATGCCATAAATACTCCTGTTCTGGAAGAACAGTGAGGAACAGCTCTCAGCCAGTTCTCACAACCAAGTAAACACTGATTTGGGATGCCTTGGGATGCCTCTCTAAGTTTCAGCATTTGCCTGCTTCCTGCACCCAGAGGCAGGCAGCTATACACCAGGTAGACTAAAGACAGGCTTGTGTAAGACCTTCCATATTACACTCCTCTTGAGCTCCAGTTTCATTTGTGCACCAAAAACACAGCAATTGGACACCACCTACAAAAAGAGGAACACTGAAATCCTCCCATTTTGTTCATCTTTCTGGCACTCTCTAGGATGTTTCTGGCTGGGAACTGACTCCTGCACAGAGTCACTGCACAAAAACAGAAAAAGAGAGAAACATCATTGGGTCTATGTAATCCAATGAAATGTGTTCCAGAGTCCTGAAGGAACTGACTGGTGTAGTTGCCAAGCCACTCTCCATGATATTTGAAAAGCCATGGCAGACAGGCAAAATCCCTAGTGATCAGAAAAGGGGGAAATTGTACTTATCTTTAAAAAGAATAAACTAGAGAACCCTGAGAAATACCAACCTGTCAGCCTCACCTCTGTGCGTGGGAAGATTGTGGAACAGATCCTCTGAGAAACCCTGCTAAGGCACATGGAGAACAGGGAGGTGATTCAGAACAGACAGAATGGCTTCACCAAGGGCAAGTCTTGCCTGACCAACCCAGTGACCTCCTTTGATGAAGTGACTACATCAATGGATAAGGGAAGAATTACAGGTGTCATTTATCTGGTGTTCTGTAAAGTCCTTGACACAGTCCCCCACAGCACCCTTCTCTCTAAATCGGAGAGAGGTGGATTTGATGAGTGGACTGTTGGATGGATAAGAAAGTAGTTGGATGTTTGCATACAGAGTCCTGTGCCATGTCTCAGAGTCCTGAGGGATATGAGTGACAGCTGATGTCTCTCAGGGGTCCACATTGGGACCAATATTTTCATTTATAACACGGACGTAGGGATCAAGTGCACCCTCAGCAGATGACACCAAGCTGATTGGTGTGGCCCAGAGGGACCTGGACAAGCTTGAGAATTGGGCCCACTTGATCTCATGAGATTCAGTAAGACCAAGTGCAAGGTGCTGTACTTGGGTCAGGGCAACGCTCAGTATCAGGCTGGGGGCTGGGCAGATGGAAAGCAGCCTTGGGAGGAAGGACTTGGGGGTGCTGGTGGATAGGAGACTGGATATGACCTGGCCACGTGCAATGGCAGCCCAGAAAGCCAAATGTGCCCTGAGCTGCATCCAAGGCAGTGTGGGCAGCAGGTGAGGGGGGATTCTGCTGCTCTGCCTCACTCTGGTGAGATCCCACCTGCAGTGCTGCACCCAGATCTGGGGTCCCCAGCACAGGAAGGACATGGAGCTGCTGGAACCAGTCCAGAGCAGGACAGCAAGATGATTATAGAGACAGAGCAACTCTGCTATGAAGAAAGGCTGAGAGGATTGGGATTGGGATTGGGATTGGGACTGGGACTGGGATTGGGATTGGGAATGGGATTGGGATTGGGATTGGGACTGGGATTGGGATTGGGATTGGGATTGGGATTGGGATTGGGATTGGGATTGGGATTGGGATTGGGATTGGGATTGGGATTGAGATTGTACAGCCTGGAAAAGAGAAGGCTTTGAAGTGACCTAAGTGTGGCCTTCCAACACATGAAGGAAATCCACAAGAAACATGGAGAGAGACTATTTAAAAGAGCATGTAGTGACAGGACAAGGCAAAATGACATAAAACTGAGAGTAGGTTTAGATATTAGGAAGACCTTTTTTACTATGAGAGCGGTTTAGCACTGAAACAAAGAAGTTATGAATGACCACTCCCTAGACACGTTCAAGGCCAGGCTGGATGGAGCTCTGAGCAACCTGGTCTAGTGGAAGGTGTCCCTGTCCATGGCAGTTAGGTTGGAATGAGATGATCTTTAAAGTCCCTCCAAAACCTAACCATTCCATGATTATGATTCTATAATTCTGATTTTTTTCCATGGGAAAGATGTAGAAAAGCAATATAGAGCTAGTGCAGTAGAACAGTCCCCACAGGCAGTGGCCAGGTAGGAAGTGAACCTGATACTTGCTAATCCCAGGAAGGGTAACTGTGTCAGGTAATGGGTCACAGCTTAACAAGACAGGAGATGGACAGAAGGGAGGAGAGTCCCAGGGTGACTTCAGTAAGATGTATGTACCTCTGAGCTCTGCAGTACTCTCTAGCTCTGCAATACAGACGTACATATTCACTTGACACTTTAGATTTTAGCTTTTATATTTGTTAGATCCTGTGCTGTTTTAGTGGGTAGCTTTAGGTTTAAGTGCTACTGTGTTCTCTTCACAGAGTAAATTGACAAAACGAATCCTTCTCTAGCTCAATACCAAGGACAACTTTCAGGTCCAAGAACGAAAACAGCGGTGAAGGGAGAATAAAAAAAAAGGAGGATGGAGCTTCATAACCTAGAGCTATGGTTGAACAACTGATTCTAATATGCCGATGGACCAGAACTTATAAAAGTATGGGACTTTGTGATTGGGCATCCATTTTGTGACCATTTTGGAGCATCTTAGGTGTAGCCCAGCTGGACTCTTGTGTAGCCCAGGTGCACCCATTGAGGCCTTTTAATAAATATCTACTTTTTCCTCTTGCTCTGTCTAGTCTCTGTTACAGGTCAGCCTCCAGAAGGCAACACACTGATCTCAGAGATGACAAGAAAAACTATCAACAACTGTGATTCATCTGCAATTTCCCTTTCTAGCTTCAAATGTGCCCTGAGAAACTGCTTGTGGGTCCTTCTTTGTATGAATTAAGAATTGCACATACTTTGCTTCATTCATATATTTCTTTATTTATTAGGTGCCCATCTTATTCTTAGGAAGCTTCTGATTGTCCTTAAAATATACTTTATCCTTTATTATAAGAAAAGCTGCAATTCTTAAAAAAGACAAATTATTCCAACCCACCATCCTGTCATTGAAAAAATATCATTGGCAATTTGGATTGCCGTTGAATTTGCCAATAGGTTCATTTTGTACTCTAAAAGGGAAATCAGATAATTGCTTTGGCAAGACTGCACATTGCTTATTGCACATCATTATTGCACAACCTTCAGCAAAAATGTATTTAATAAAAAAGTTTGCAGATACTCTTAAACCTATCCTCTTGCCACCAGCACCTGCTTTTTCCCACTCCGAAATTTCACAGCTCTATTTTATTCTTGACTGCAAAATCAGTGTAAAAAAAGGGAAATTTGACATGAATTGCGGGAGCAGTTTGTAAGTAAAGTGGAAACAAATCTTCAAAGTATTTTGGTCATTTTTAAATATTTAAAGACTGCAACCACAAAATCAAAGTTTTGTGTTTCAGATACTTTTATATACTGATCCAGCCAAAACCAGCTTTGTATAAAAATACAGTTGTGCAAGTCAGCTTGCTTCCGTAATGAGAACTATCCCCTCAAACTACTGCTGTAAGGTCATTTGGTCTGCAGAGTCTTGCCCTCTGTCCTAGCACACTCCTGTTAGCAGAATGGGAATGACCCAGCATCCCATAGACCTTTAAGCCCCTGAAATACCAGAGGCACACAAATCAAAGAGTAAGAAAAGCCATCAATTTGGCATTCCTTTTCCTTTTTAGGCGCTTGGTGTAAGTCGTTCCTGGACCTGGATCCTGAAGTGGCTCGAACACAGGTTTAACCTTACATACTGTGTGGGGCTCCATTTACTTCAACAATCACAGACACTGGGAGGCCTAGAGACTTACAAATAGAAAATTGGGCTCCACTATCTCTTCAAAGAGGAACCCACCTATCTGGAAAGCCCATTTGTGGGGGGAGGGGGGCATGAGGAGAGGGGTGAGTGTTGCATTTGTTAGCTTATTACAGTTACATTACACCATGATTAGTCCACTGAAAGAAAACAGCAGGAATAAAAAAGAATAAAATTAGCCCCTACTTCCTCTGCATTCCCAAGTTAGTTAGTTATGTGTATTTGATGGCCCTTCCTGAAGACGCAGTAAGACCCTGAACCTGCAGTGACCCCTGTTTCCACACAAAACATATGGACTTCAGTGCAGAGGTTTGCCTGAACAGGGCTCATTGTGAACTGAGACTCAAACACCCCTGAGCAAGCAGAAAAGCTAAAGCATATTTTAATATTCTCCTAAAAAAAAAAAAAAAAAAAGTCCAGCAGGTTTTTACTCTTCTGCTTCTATGAGACACTTCTTATCATGTTGTTTTACAACTGAACACATCCCTATAGGTGCCAGATGCTCAGCAGGGACAGCAATATTTATATGTAAGGCACCATTCTGCAGCACCTTGAGCTGTGTTATTCAGCACCTTCAACTCTTTCTGAACTCTGCTTGAGCTGGGGGCACTCAGCCTGTCTCTGGATGGCACACAAAACTAGTTTACTTTGATCTTAAGTGCTGGAATTGTTTGTGATTAAATCTAACTTCATTAAATCCTTGAATTTACCCACTTTCCTAATATCTGCGACTTCACTGAAAACAATACATGTACAAATCACTAGCATCACGCATCCTAGTGAAGATGAAGTTAATTTACAGGATCTAGCCTTTAAAATACAAGGATTTCACAACAAATCTGTTGTTATAGCAACAGAGTAAGCTTATGTGAACTTCAGGCATTCATATTCATAGAAACTCCTGAAGCAAGACTGACTGTTGGCCATAACATCCCTACTCTTGCCAAGTTTCAAATAGTGCATGAATTATGCCAAAAATAAATGGGTGTGACTAATACAAGCACACAGAACACCAAGGGAAAAAGAAACACCCATGCTTTTGCCTCTAAGGCAACATTTGTTGAGAGAAAAGATGGGCATTTGGAGAGTATGCTTCTTCCTTCCCTCTATCTTTTTGCTTTACTTGCACATCATAAAAGCCCCACATGCACATTTGCCTGCCATAAATTGTACGACTGCTAGTAATCACACATCTTTGCAGTCTATAGAACAAATCTTTTATAAAGACTTGCTCCCTTTGTACTCCCCTGGTATTTAAGGAGCACGTGTGTACTGGAGGAGGAAAGTCAATCTGTTTTAACTCATACCTTTCTCTGTCACATAGCTACAAGCAATCCTTTTTGCAGTCTCTGAAAAAAGCATGTCCAGCCTTAGCCCATGACAAGCTCTGTGACATTAAATTCATCTCTCTCATATCCTCTCCTGCCCATCTCATCTCTGCACCCCAACCTAGCCTGCCCACTGTCATTTTGCAAGGTCAGATTTTTCCAAGGGCCAGACTGCATTTAAAGTGCTACATCCAGATCCAGAGACTTCCTGCTAATTACTGTGGTCACACTTCCTAATCCAACAAGCATCAAACTGCACAGCAGTCTCTGAAGTGGAATAGGTCACCTGGCAATGTGTTGCAGGTCGTTCAGTTGGCAGATTTTTGTTAAGGTAGCTGCCCCAACATGAACAGCAATGTAGACTAATTACATGTGATACACCCTCTCTGACTCAAGAGATAGCATAGAAGTAAGGGACAGAGGAAGGGGAAGAAGGTGAGAAAATTAAGAGTAAACACAGTAAGCCCTTAACTCACCTAAGGAACAAATGGAAGTTTCACACTTTCCACTCTTCCCTATGGAATAGAAAAGTTCTGCAAATTTTGGATTCCAAGAATTTGTTCAAATCAAGAACCAATCACTCTTTTTCTGTCCCAGCTCCTCTGCTGTACAGCAGCTTCATTTCCCAGTGCAATTCAGCCCAAATCATTTCCTTCCCAGAACTCAGTAACTTCTTTTGGGTCTCTTGGGCTCCATAAAGGTTGAGCACATCAAAAACAAACAAGAAAGAAATAGAAATATCTCTCTGGCTGTCACTTCAGCCCATGTTCCCACAGATGACTTTACAGTCTCTCACTGAGAGATTTGCCCAAATCCTGATTTTTGCTTAATGATGGAATTAGCCCAGACACATGTTGAGAGAAGAATGTAAAGACATGGGAACGTTCAGGATACCAAGGCAGACCATCACGGACCAGGGGTTTTGCAGTAGGAAAACGTAACTCCCTCTAAAAACTGATCTTGAAATTCAGTGTGGGGGAGACAAAATAAGGGTTTCTTCCTTGCATGCATCACCTCAACAGTCAATCTACCTTTTCAGATCAAGTCTTAGGACCTGAACCCATGATCTTTCCCAGTGTTTTGGACAGAATGGTGGCCTCCAATCCATTTTGACAGTCTACTTGTGCATGATCAAGAAGACTGCTTTCAGTTTCCAGGATTTAGGCCTGGAAGCTGGGAAATCCTGTAGGAACACAACAAAAAAATGGGGAGGGGAAGAAGGTGAGAAATTACAGAAGATACTCATGGCCCATGGATTATTTAAGAACACCTGTGTTACCTGAACACTTGACCTTGCTTTGCCCTGGATTATTCATAATGCTGGCATCGAGTCACCACTTGCCAGGAAAATCATATTGGGTTATTCACCATCACATGAGATGGGCCTGCCTCCAAACTGAGCAGATTCAACCAATGCTAAAAATTGCACGTATTCATAGGCCTTTGCCAACTGACTGCCTGTTTCTCAGCCACAAGGGTTTTGGTAGTTTGGCCTCCAGCCCTGTTGCTAACAGCACTCAACTGAAAAAAACAACGTGTCTTTTGAGCATGCACTAGCATGACACTAGCAGACACCACAAAGCCAAGTATGCCCCTGAGGACTTGCTCAGAGCTCAAGGTAAGAACGGCTTACCTTGACCAAAATACACCTTGGGTTAAACTGTGCTGCCTCATACCAGGATACAACAGCCAGCTGAGGAACCAAGAAGTGAAATCACCCTCCAGATTTTACACCACCAGTCACTACTGACTAACCCAAAATTTGTGTTGGAGGTCACTGAAATCTAACTCAGCCTTCCCTGTCATCTCAATCTGAAATGCTGACTATGGACTCAGTCTTCTTGTTTCATAACTACATTTTGGACTCACTTGATGGCTTCTTGAACCCTCATGCAGCACTTTGACTTGGTCACAGAATAGTACTGTATCACATGAATTCATTTTCCTCTTGGAGTTTTTAGTAAAAGGCTTCTGGAGGATGCAAGTCTGCTCTCCCTCAGGTTTTAAACCATCCATTCTTTCAGGACTATAATGCCAGCACCCTGGGGCAGTACAGACAGTACGGTGAAAAGGACTAGTAAGCAGATCTGAAACATGCTTTCAATTCTACCCATTACACATTTTTGGTCCTCAACACCCTTTGGGAGAAAAATTAACTACTGGAAAGCAGAAGCAAATTCATATAGCTTCATTCTAACAGTAGCCTAGGTTGTGTTGGCCAGCCAAGTAGTCGCCACTGCCTTTAAATGTATTAATTCTGCCTTTTAGAGAAACATGTGAATCCTGGCAGAATAGGTGGTAAAATTTCAGAATGGTTGTGTTATAAATCTATAAGCTTAGCCTATAAAATTGTAGCTGTTCTAAATGTGGGTTACCATGTTCAAACTGATATTCTTAATAAGAACTGCTCAGGACTTGGAGATGAATTCTCTTCAAGAGCTGTGGTTGGTTGACTCCAGTGGAAACCTTAGTTTTTGTCCCAGTCAAGCTCTCATTTCCATTTCAGTCCTCTGGAACAGCTAAATTTATCTCAACTTGTTTGAACCTACTGCACTTATTACTTCTTACTCTTTCCTTCCTGAAATATGTTGGTTGTTTATAGCCTGCAGTTTTTTGGAGGAAAAGAGGTTTCAGGCCAAAAAAAAATGCATCTAAGTGAGATGGTAGCAGCTACAGCCCGGAAGACATTGTTCTGTGAACAATGAAAGGGCAGTATCTGCAAAAGAGCAGGATGTTCTGGGCACCACTACGAAAGTGACCACCATCTATGCAGCCGTGTCAGAGACTGCCTATCTAAGACAGCCAGAAGCACCAGCAGCCCTAACTACCCCCTGAAGAGATAGGTTTGCTCTTAAGTGCTTCAAGGCTGTCCTTTCCTTGCCATACAGACAATAATCAAAGGTCCTTTGATACTTTGCTCCCATGTAAATGCCCAAAATCTTCTGGGAAGAGAGGACTTCTGAGAAGCGCCTCTGCAAATTTACAATATCAGAAGTTTGAGTGACCCATGCTATGTCTTAGGGCTTCTTATTTTTCAGCTCAGGGGATTGAAAAGGCCATGTACTAAAATTTAGGAAAGACCACATTGACTTTAAGATGAACTATGAAGGGGCTAATGGAAAAGATTGCCACAAATGGCTCTGGATGTGAAATGGAGCCCCTGATAAGGTTTTGTTGATGAGTTCTATTATTTACCATAAAGGACCTTAACTACATCTAGAAGACAGGAAAGCAACTGCATTCCTAAGCATTATTTTTTAAAACTCCAGTGCTTTAAGTAAGAACTCTAAATATCTATTGAAATTTCAAATTCAGAATGACTCTGCTCTTGGTAAATGAAGGCTTCAGTTTTGCTGGTAGCAAGATGGAGATCTGTTGCATAGAGATGAGAAACATTTCCCTCATTAATCTCCACGGGTCTGCCTGGAGACCCAAATCTTAAGCACATGCTTATGTACTTGATTGAACACAGAAAAAACTTAAGCACACATTTAAGTGTTTTGATGAGTGTTGCCATATGAATTTCAACATGGATTTTCAGATCTATGGCTTGACAGACAGATTCAACCCTTTCAAACATATATTATCTAATTAGTGCCTGAAGGGAAAGGCCTAGATATAGAACATTTGTCTTTTAGCACACAACTCACATAGCATTTCATGATATCTTGACACTTATTAATTGCATTCAGCTTGAATATAAACACTGTCACATGATCCATAATCGAGAATTGGCTGAAATATCATAAACAAAGGATTACAAGCACAGAGCAGGGAGGATGTGTCTCGGGGGATGCCATGGGGAATTTTGGTTGTGTCCAGTCTTGTTCTCAAACAATAAGGAAAACAGAATTATAAACAAGGCAGACTTTATAGATGCTAGAAAACAGACATGAGAACAGCCACAAAAACAGACTGAGAAATGAAGTAAAAAGAGAGGAGAGGAGAGGAGAGGAGAGGA
>VZTB01010307.1:405958-448615 GCA_013397245.1 Thryothorus ludovicianus | reverse complement strand
AGAGGAGAGGAGAGGAGAGGAGAGGAGAGGAGAGGAGAGAGAAATATTTGTAACAAAAAGGAAGTAAGAAATTTCTATCTTCTTCTCAGCTGGAACAGAGACAATATCCTCAACATCTTCTGTCCAAAGAGTTAAAAAACCCTCCAAAGATTATCCAAAGCATGCACAGATCTGTAGTAGAGACAGTATCCCAATATCATACAGATCAGTAAGACTGGGTTACTCTCTCCAGGAAGAAAGGCAGAAGTAGAAAGGTTCTCTAAAACTACCACATCTTCTAAAACAACTGCAGCAGCAGCAATGGCACCAGTATAAATCTCCTTCCTGCCTCCTCCTGGTCTGCCAACATTCTTCCCCAAGGCTGTTCCAGGTTTGCCATTTCCAACTCTATGGACTACAGACTTCAATCATCCCAGCTCCTCTTACAGGTTGGGACTTGTTACAGAGGCAAGATTAATTTATTTTCTTGGCTTGATTATGACATCTGGGAAATTCCATCCTTGCTCAAGCAATCAGAACCTGGGACCTCAGGATGTGACTGCCACCAAAAGGTAGTGGAAGAAGTGGATGACACAAAAGCATTCCAGGGTTTTAGTCTCCTACAAGCATGTATGACTTTGGTGTTCACAACATGGAAGATCCTATGGGATAGAAGGACAAGAGCCAAAACTTGCAATGAAAACTAAAAGGACCGCAAACTCTGGCAATCTCTTTCTGAATATAATACACTCTGCCCTTTAGCTAAGAAGAAGCCAAGTGCTGGAGCCTGCATTGTGTGTTTCTAGAGCTGCAAGAAGTTATTCCAAACACATTTTTTCACATTAGTCTGGCATTTGCTAAAAGCTACTACAGATGTATTTGTAGCACATTTTTTCAGATGACCAGACTTTTTTCATCTGCCTATCAATTAATTCATCTACCACTTCAACCTTTCCTTTAAGTAGAAGTGTTCTCTCATAATTTCCATACCATTGTAAATTTTTACCATGTGAGGGAATCGAGTAAAATTCACCAGAGCTTCAATCAGTGTGAGAGAGAGAGACAAAGAAAAGTGCAGCAACAGTATATTTGAGAGAAAAATAATTTATTCTGCCTTACAATGAAGCTATCTAGAAACAAGACTGATTATCCATAATGCCACCCTCCACTATTACCAGAACTCTCTACAGCCCCGATCAACTTTTATCCAACATGTTTAACGTGTCAAAGTCAATTAGCCTTTCCATGCATATATTTCATAGCATCACTTGAGTATACAACCAGACACCCAAGTATCAAATTGAGTATACATTTGTTTGTATGTACTTAATATTACTCTAGCTCTTGACAGCTTTAAAAGAACACACATCTTAGAAATAACTGAGCTTTCTTTGGGAAAAGTTCTGCCGTGCAAAGTTCGTTTTTCTCTAAGCAGCTTCATGGTGGAGTGTTACTATTTTAAAGAAGGAAGATAGATTTTGTAATTGTATATCTTCACAGTTACATATTGCAATATACAGTATAATTTAGAGCAAAAGTAACAAAGGACAGGGATATCTCCCCAAACAAAAACCTTACAATGGCAAACTCCAGATAACATGAAAAATAAGGGATGCACCAAGGAGCACACAGCAAGCAAAGTAACCACTCAGATTCAGCTCAGATCCATCAGGCCTCCTAATCCTTGCAGTAACACCCATTCCAAGCCAGTTACTGGAATCACTGATAGCTCAAGTAGAGCAACAGTACATAGACATCGATCAGGTCCAGTACAGTCAGAATCAGATTTTTCAGCCCCAGTGACACAGGACCAGGCTGTCTCTGCCTGTGGTCTCACTTCTAAAGGCACAAGCTCTTTCAACCAGCTGCTCAACAGCTGTTTAACAGCAATGCCACCACTTCTGGCATTGAGCTACTCTTGAAAGATAAGTAATTGTTCTCACTCTTACATCTGAGCCAACATACTCCATGTCTCTGCTCAGTTTGCCCCATGTCAGGACAGCCACTCACAGAACTTTGACAACATCCTGCAAATAGTTTCATCTGCCCAAGAAGCACCACAGCTTCACCTGGAGTACCTGAGGGAATAAAATCCACCATGCCTTCCTCAGCCCCACCACCAGGCACACCCCCATCAGCTCCCACACAAGCAGCAGAACTAACAACAGTTCGCTCACCCTTCAGAGAACAGCTTCTGCCGCCTGGTAGTCTCAGGACTGCACCTCAAAAACAGGGCCCAATCTCCAGACCCTCGCTGCTCTCCCACTCCACTCCAGCTGAACATCTTTTTGTAGCCCAGCCTCCTCACACTGCATAGGACTCCTAGGCTGGCTGACAGCCTCTTAATGCTCCTCTGCCTGGTAGAGAGTGGGAATGTGCCTTCTCACATGCCTTTACAAATACTGAACAACTTCACATACTCTCTGCAAAGACAGAGAAACTGTTGTGTCCCCAGTTAGGGAAACCAAGGCAGCAGCTTCAGCACCATTCCCTGCTGCCTGTCAGCACCAAACCTGTGCCTTCCTTGTGTTAGCACAGGGAGTCAGGAGCAGCTGTGCAGGCCATAAGCAGATCAGCTCCTCACACATGAAAAGCTTGTCTGCAGTGCCCAGCGCCAAAGAGCTCTGAAGCCGATTTCCACACAGTAATAGCAGGGCTCCCTTTTGCATGAATCACCTCCACAGCCAAAAAGTGAAAGCCTGAGGAAAGCTTATTATCCGTGAAATGCAGACTTGCCAAAAGATACAAAGCCTCCAGCATTTTGAAATTAGCTTACCTTGGAGCATCCCTGCTATTTTAATGGAAAGACACCTAAGCATGCAAACACTGAAGTACAGGTTAAGAAAAGCCAGCTGAAACCTCTGGCCCAATTTTCTTTCTGCTCACATTTCTGAAATAAGCCCATTTGGGTCCAGGATGTTCTTCTGCTTTCATATCACCAAAATCAGCACAACCTAAACTATCCCTGGACATTCAGCTTAAAAATACATGTATCCCTCCTTCACACTGTACACTGCATGTACCTGATACCAAAAGAGAATAATAAAAATCAATGGGTTTTTGTGTTCACTTGTGTTCTTCTGAATAAACACAAAATACTGAAGATTTTCCTCTAAGATACTTTGGGAAAGTTCCTGTAGGCATTTTTTGTGTCTAGTGAGCACTTCCTCTAATAAATGCAACACCCAGAAATATTGAGTTTGTGTCACAGAGAGACTTCCTTACAGATGAGAATCATCAGGCTTTGAATACAGCCAAAAAGAGATGAATTAGCAAATACAGATGACATGTCACCATTTCCTTTAAGAGAAGGCCTCACCCACACACATGATGAATTCTGAGACCCACATATACAAATGAATAGCCATAATTTTTTGTAATTATTATTTAGAGCATCAGGCAAGCTTTCTCAGTGTGAGATTTGAACAAAAGGTACCACAATTTTTTGCATTTACAGCATATACCTTGGACAGTGCTGAAAACAATTAAAATGAGGCAAAAATCTTCCCAAGCATTTTGGCATTGTCTGGATAGCCACTGAATTTTAATAACAATTTCAATTAATTAAGACAGGAAAACACAGAATCATAACAACAGTGCTATTTTATTGGCAGGTTGTTGTGGGAAAGAGTATTCAACTGTTGGCCAGCAATAAAAATCAAAATAACTGCAAGTAGCCTTGGGGCTAGAATTTGCTCTTATTTACACCATCCAGGTAATTCCATTTATTGCAGCGGGACTTCTTCAGGCAGATATTGTGGTTGTGCAGCTGTTTAACACCTCATGTAGAATAGAGCCCTCCAAGGAAAATCTGGCTCTGTGCATTTACACTTTCTATCAGGCATATACTCATATGGGGCTATAATGAAATGTTAAAAATAGAGTAAAAAAAAACTAGGGACTTCTGAATCAGGTTTTAACTCTCCTCTCCTGCACAAAGTTCCAACTGAATTACCAAGCTCATATTGTGCCTGGGAGGCACAAGAAAGTATAAGGGGTAAAAAGCTCACTTCTCCATTACTAATTCCTATTATTGTTAACTGGAGTGAAAAATAAGATGGATCAGAGTGAAGATGTCAGAAGAAAAAAAGATCAAATAACTTGAACAGGCAATAATAGTACATTGACTAGCTATAGCAGCTGGACTACAGGTGGTAGTTTTTCCTCCCAAAGAATGGCTGGCATAGGAATCAATTTCTAAGGTGAAATAGAGAACGCTGGTCAGGAGAGCAAGAGAACTACAGTCTTGGAATGAATTCACTACTGCAGCAACACTGAAGAAAGAAATCCTTCTGGAAGGAGGAAGGTAGACCTGGCATTCCACATTCCCCTAATGTTTCCTCGGGTTCCCTTGTGTCTCTCAGTAGCTGTGGCAGAAGTCTCAGTTGAGGATGAATGCATCGCTGGAAGAGAGCAAGTGAGATAGCTGGGGGTCTGTAGGGGTCTGTCCTCAGCAAAGAGCCTTTCTCTAAGGCTGTACATGAAGATGATGCCTTTGGTTGAGGCCAGTGCACCAGGAAATGTTGGCTTGCTAGATTTCTCACATACCTGGAATAATGCACCTGCTTAAGTTTGAAAGTAATTGTTTTGTACCTACAGTACTCACTGAAGGCCAGGCAGACAAATTTGTCTTTTGTGGACACAGAAGGTGCAGAAAAGTCTCAAGTAAACAGCTTAGCAGAAAGAAAACACTGTGTTCATTGCACAACAAAGATGGTATTTTCTTTACAAAATACTTCAGATTGATGGCAGCGTATTGGCACACAGAAGTTATCTGTACTTGGTGACTAATTCACCTTCGCAAAATACTGCTTCTCCGGCTGATAACAGACTCAGACAGGAGTCCTGCCCCTGAAATCATCTCCCATTAATTTCAATCACTGTGAAAGGTTCAGCCACCAAAAGTTTCCAAGTCAGCTGGCACACAAATGCCTAGGCCCTGCCAATATGTTGTGATCCACTTACTGTAAACACATAGCTAATGAATGTTCATTCCCTTGATGATTATTTTGGAAAGTGGAGACAAGTCTAAGAGTATTTATGAGATATGTGGTCCTCCAAAAAATTGATAAATATTCTGACACATCTTAAAACAGAGGCATCAATTCCTTCAGCCAAAGAAATAATGCTAATCATGTATAAAAACATGAGTTATCTCAGTAGCCTCAATGTATTAATTTCATTAGCTCTGAATATTGCAGTTGTTAAATATACTGACCCCATAGCTTGGAAAAAGACAGGAACAAAATTAATGCAGATGAAAATTGTTATCTGTTGTGGAAACCTTAGCATAATTGTGATGGTAGTTTTGTGTCAGCCTGTGGATTTCATACTTCCACCACCAGCAATGGCCATTGCTAACTCACAATGTCCCCTTGGCAGGACTTGAGACTGCAGCTCTTCCAGCAAACGGGATGCTCCAACTCTGGGAGAAAAGCAGACCTGCAAGTGAAAATGAGATGTATCAGGGTTGCAGTCCCCGTTTCCACTGATCTAAGAGAGAATTTGGCAATGCACTATCAACAGCCTACAAGAAAACTTGAATCTTTGATGCCCAGAGGGGCTGATCTTCTGAATATCTAAGCACAGGATAAAAATTGTTCACAAATGCACTCCTGTGCAAACAGATATGCACACTTGAACAAAAAGTTGAAAATTATGTTTTAACGATATTGTGTTAAGACTCACCAAGAAAAATAAAATGGATGGGTTTTTTCACTACAGCTCTCTAAAGGCATATGGTAAGACCCTTTGAAGACACTGAGAATTTAGTAATATGAAGTAACTTGCAGATGCTGTGCCTGACACAGCACATCTCCTGTAAGGCTGTACCCACTGACTGCCATCTTATAAAGTTTTGAGGCGTCGAGGAAGTTGAATGCAATGTTCCGGTCCTCGGTCCTTCCACAGGAGAGTTGTGTCTTCAAGGGAAGGAACAGGAAACGTGCCTCTGAGTGTGATCATGTTGCCATCTAGTGACCGCAGCCCAGAGACCGCTCAAGCTCTGACGCTGTTCCACAAGCACAGACAATGCTGTGTGTGAAGCAACAGGGTCTTGTATAACTGAGACCTCGGGGGAAGTCGGAGCTGTTGCCAAGATATACAGGATTTATTCCTCCCATAGCTGCAAGTCTCACTTAGGCAGAAACAGCAAGTTCCTTGAGTAGCGTGATAAGGAACTAAAAGCTCATAGAGGTTGTTGGATCATTTTTGTGCCACCCTTGAGCTCCAGTGCCAACAGGGCAGTTCCCTTTCCTGAATTCACACCGAGAGTTGCAAGACACAACAATCAGTCATGGCCAGGTGGTCTCTGCCATTCCTGCAAGATTCATTCAACTTTCCCTGTTAAAGGCAAAAAAGAACAAAACACCCCAGCCTGGGTATTAAGAGTGCAAGGCCTCCTCCACTGCTTTTGCACTGGGATTCAATGGCAGATTTTCTGGGACAGGGGAAAATACAGTGATTTGCTACTGTCCAAAAGATGTAGGTACCCAGCATTCTTTGATGAAAATATGCAGACAAATAAAATCTCGGTATTACACACATAGGCACTTCTGAAATCCAACTCTCACATGCCCTTTTAGGCGCTTTTTACCAATCCTGGCCCAAGACACTTAATTTTCATCACTTATGGTGACAAACTTCTTTCTTGGCAGTTTGAGAACGCCAACTTTCTTTCATAAACATGTCCATTCACATGTCAGTAAGTGTACAGATGTGTGTATATGTGCATTAGTGTGTTTATATATATATATATATATATTTAAACAAACAGAGCAACAGAGCACCTTCCCCAGGGCCCAGTGCCCAATCTTTTTTATTCTTTTCCCTATATACACGTTGCTACAAAATCAGTTGTAAACAACTGAACAAAGATGTTGAGATGCCCTTATACGGGATTTCTTGCAGTATCTTTTGATAGTTTTTTACCCTGCCTAATCACTACACATTACAACCCCAAAGTCTCTGGATTTCTGGATTTCTTCTCCTCAGAGTATCAGGGTTTGTGGAATTTATCCTTGTTTTTCTCCCCTTTGAAAGAAGACCTTCTGTTTCCACCTTAACACAGTCACACATCAATATGGATCAGTATTATCTGGATGGTTCTCTCTACAAACACACAGAGAGCCACAAAAATAGCTCAAGTGTCTTCTTCCTATTATTCTCTGTATTTTTTTTCTTTTTCTTTAGAATCTGAAAAGCCACCTATTTGTTTTTGTTAAAATATAAATAAATTTTAGGTCATATTTCCTGGTCAAATACAGACAACAAAAAGCTAATTTCAACACACTTTTCTCCTTAAATTGTTATCAAAGTTTCAGTGTGGTTTCCTGAGAGATGTGATACACACAAGAATTGCTAGCAGATATTATTTACTGGCTCAAATTTATTAGAGATCAAAGAATGGAGAAAATAAGCCTCATCTTTCTTTTTCTTCTTGGCAGAAGAACCAAAAAGGCAAGAGGAAAACAAAAAACATGAGGATATACAATTGCACTTGGAAGAAAAACATGATCACACTGAAATACCTAAGGGATCTAAGGACAGCTTCCAAAAGCCATCATAATAATTAAATTAATAAACCAAGTCAGATGCTGATTACCAAACACAACAGCCATAAAAGAATCTTGACGTAGCAATGCCAGTGTGAAGTAGCTGAAGATCTTCCTGCACCATCACAATGCCCTAGGATTTTGGATGGGATAGTTTCTACAGAAAATGGAGGACAGGAGGCAGCCCCATACATCCCTCTCTGGGAATTAAGGGAATCACATTTCTTAAAATGCACTCAGTGATGAAGCTAAGCTCTGTCTCTCCTGTTATATTTGGTCAAGATTTCCTGTTAAGCAAAAAGAAAAAAACAAAAAAAACCTGTAAGGTAGAACAAAGAATAGCCATGTGCAAGATTCCTATTTTTACTCTGTTAGGCCATACATGACTATTCACGTAGTCAATTAATTTTCCCCAAAATAACTCACTAGCTGGGACTAGAGACTGAAAATTTGTTCTATTCTTTCCTACGGAAACTTATATTTCTCAGGCAATTCCTAAAAATCAGGTTTTCTTTTAGTCTTCAGCAAAGTACTTCCTTTCCAGAGAGACCACCCAGAAGAAAACAGGAAGTCCCATAGTTTCATATTCTCTAAGGAGCAGAATGTTGAGTTCCAGCCCCACCCTTACCCAGTCACCAAGGAGTTAATGTGTTGAGCAGCTACTTCATGTTCTGCAGATATGTATGCACTGATTAGCAGTGGTTGGAATAAAAGACTACAGCCCAAGGAAGGCGGAGCATTCTCAGAAACAGCAGTCTGGCAAGAAGCTGTCAAGGGAATAGATCCAGAACCCCCAAGAAGAATGAGACAGACTGACTGGGAGCAATTAAGGAAAATCATTTCATTCTCTATAAAGGAGAGAACAGAGCAGCTTTCTGAAGCTGTGGAGTCCTTGGAAATTCCCATTAACACAGTATGCAGAAGGAAATAAAAGACCAACAGACTGCACCACTCAACCTCTTGGAGGGTACCAGTAAAATCTCTCACAAGGTGAGCAGAAAGTCTTGTTTATCTCCCTATCAAACATGCTAATGATGGCAGCACGGCTTTTAGAGCAGTTTTCATCCCAGTGCAAACCATGCAGCTGCTGACTGGTTGTTTTGGGGGTCAGTCACACATTATTACCTGGTTATGAAACATTTCACAGAGCAAAGCAGAATGCTCCAATGCCCACTTTCTCCAATCAAACCCTTATCTGACCAGAAGCTGCACCATGCTGCTAGAGAAAGCCATTCAAAAGGCAAAAGAGTCCATTCCCAAGCCCATTAGCCCTTTGATTACTGATAGTGTTAATGATTAGCAGTAACTCTTGAGAAGTTTAGAACTGAACTGACGATTGACTGACAATACCAGCTCCTTTTATGCAGACACTGGAACAACCAAACCTCAGTCCCACCTAAGAACTTTATTACTAAATCTTATCTAATTCCAGCTAGGGATGCAGGCAATAGTAGTCATCTTGGAGAAAGATACAGGATGCTAGAAATAAACAATACTTTGTTCCCCATCCCTGTATTTGGACTTGACCTTCCTTCCATCAGGTTTTGTATCTTACTAAAACAAAAACCATGTTGTGCATAATCTATTATGAAATTGGTTACCCTAAATAAGCAGAAAAAAAGGATTTCTTCTCTCTGTCCCTTGAAAAGTTTTGGTCCCAATGTAGTCTAGCAGCAATGAGTTTCATAGACTAATTCCGTAGTATGGAAAGATGTATTCCCATGGGGCAATGTGATGCTTTCTATGAATCAGCAGCTTTGAACTTTTTTGTTACAGTGAGCATCATTTCTATGGTTCTCTCTGTTTCTTTCTTTCTTCTGTGTGACCTCAGAAGGCATGGGCATGTTCCTGGCTGGACCATGTACCTAGATTGTCACGATACAAAAATGGCCTCTTTGCAAATCTATGGATTAAAACTAATAAATGACCCAGAAGGAACAAATCTCCTTAGAGATCAAAGACCCAACCAGACCCACATTTCCAGCTGGAATGATGGCAGGTTTACAGATCCATCTAATCAGCACTCTTTCTCACAAAACAGGTGAATGGGAGGCTGAGTCATGGGAGTGTGAGGCAGAGATATGTGAAAGGAGGGAATGTGCATGTACTCAAAGGTATGAGTCCTGCTGCTGCAAAGGATGTGCCAGCAGGTTGTATTCCACAGATGATGGAACAAGGAGAAAATTCCTGTCACCATTCCTACACTCTTCCTTCTTTCAGGAACTTTATCACATACCATCTCCTTGATCCTCATAAAGCAAATTAATCTGTTCTATGGCAGTGACTCCCTTGTGGTCCATGAGGCATAGACAAGATGAACGCCTTACATCAGCATTTCTGTCAAGTCTTCATGTGCCTCTGTGGCTCTTTGAGGATGAGACAGGAGCAAAGCTTTTGACTTGCATCCTGTCAGTCACAGGTATTCTCAAATTCCCGAGGGTCACATGCCTGGGGAGAGAACAAAGATAGCCATGTTCTCCCAGACTAACACTCTCAACCCCAGAGTGGAAAAGGCAAACAAATCCATGGCCTGACTGTCAGAGGTGTCATAGAATCTCACCATGGTTAAGGTGGCAAGGGACCTATGGAGGTCAACTTTTCCAACCCCTCTGTTCAAGTAGGGTCACCTAGAGCAGGCTGCCCATGACCATCAGCCTTGGTCTCTGGTTTTGATTGGAAGGACTGGTGCCTAAAGCATGTTGCAGGACAGATCTCTTGCCTTAGATATTCATTTTATTATATAAAAATATATAGATGAGAAAAGCAAGTTGGTAATTATTTCACAGGAAGCAGTGCTGTTTGGAATGACTCTGGTACAAAAGACTTCAAAAAGCAACTATTTATACATACACAAAAAACAAACCCAGAAATGTCTAAAATATTTCTGTTCAGGATTCATTCATAGCCAGTAAAAGTCTGCGGGCAATCCTACATCAGAATAAGCCATCTTTTTACTTATTCATCTTAGCAAACCCCATCCTCCTTTGAAAGAAAATAGATGTTGCTATCTCATCATTGAAGAAAAAAAAATTAAGCAAACTAATTAATTAATTAATTGAAATTCTTAAAGAACCAGCAAGAAACAGTTTTCAAATAAGACTTCTTAGGCCATGGAACAATTTAGTAAAGAGAAATTCTATTACTTTCTTTGAAAGGTCTTGAAGTGCGTTTTAAGGGAGTGCTATTAAAGTTATAGATGGGAAAGCCAAGGCCTTATAAGGTGGTAGGATTAATCCAAGGTCATTTTGCAACAAAGTAGTGGAAGGAGAAATATAAACAAAATTTCTTAATCCTCAGACCACCACCAGTTTCCCTTAGCCTTATGTCTAGCACACACATGACTGGAACAGCAGTTGATAACTAATCTGTTTGCTCATGGGCCCTTACATTGCGGTTTTGAAAGAATCCGTGTGGAAGCCTGGTCGGATGCAGCAACACCGAAGGACACTCGGCCACAAATCACTCTCCCTTATGCAACTAAAGGCAGTAACATTCAATAGGGGCTCAATTCCTGAAAATCTAGGGCGATTTCATACTCATCTTGAGTGAAATGACTCCCAGGATTCAGTATTGCTGTTCCTCAGAGCCCAGTATTGCAGATGGTCCCATCTAACATCTTTGTCGATGATTTGGGTTGAGTGCACCCTCAGTAAGTTTGCAGAGGACACATGTTGGTTGAGAGTGTTGATCTGCTGGAGGGGCAGGAAGACTCTGGATAGATGGGCTGAGAACAGCTGGATGAGCTCCAACAAGGCCAAGTGCTGGTCCTGCATTTGGGATGCAACAACCCTACCCGGTGAGACAGAATGGGGAAAGAGGAGCTTGAGAGCTGCTCAGGAGAAAGGGACTTGGGGGGACTGCTGCTTGACAAGTGGCTGAATATGAGCCAAAAATGTGCGCAGGTGGCCAAAAAGGCCGATAGAATCCTGACCTGTATAAGGAATAGTGTGACCAGCAGGACCAGGGCAGTGATTGCCCTGCTGTACTTGGCACTGTTGAGACCACATGTCAAGCCCTGTGTCCAGTTCTGGGCCCCTCAATAAAGGAAGGACATTAAGGTGCTGGAAAGAAATCAGAAAAGGGCAAAGGACCAAAAGGACCTGGTGAAGTATCTGAGGAAAAAAAAAAAAAAGAAAATAAAAAGTTCTAAGAAGACCAGCTGAAGGAACAGGGTTTGTTCAGCCTAGAAAAAAAGGAGGTTCAGGGATGATCTTACCCCCTCTACAACTTTAGTGAGGTGGGGGTTTATCTCTTCTGCCATGTCTCAAGGGATGAGAGGAAATGGCTTTAAGTTATGCCAGGGGAGGGTCAGATAAGGTATTAGGAAAAAAAAAAAAATCACTGAAAGAGTGATTTGGCACTGGAATAAGTTGCCTGGGGAGGTGGTGGAGTTACTGTCTCTGGAAATGTTCAAGAGGAGTACTTATGTTGTACTTGGCTATACAGTTTAGAGGTGATTATGGTGATGGGGTTGCGTTGATGGTTGGACTCGACGGTCTTGAAGGTGTCTTCCAACCTTGCGACTCTGTGATTTCCACCAGCGTCTCAGAGTTACCTGTGGAGAGTCACCGCAGAAAACCCCCAAAGGCGGGAGGGGGTTCACGATGGCGGCCGGGCCCTCAACCCAGGCCGGGGCCGCCCCGACGGCCGCGCACGGCGCCACAAGATGTCGCCCTCCCCTCAGGCAGGGCAGGGCGGGGCCGGAGCCGCCGGAGACCCCCGCGGGGCCGAGAGCCGAGAGGGCCAAGAGCAGAGTCGAGAGCGGGGATGGGGGAGAGCGGCTGGGGCGGCTCTCCGAGGTCTCCCGGGAGCTGCTGGGTCCCGCCAGCCGGCGGCTGACACGGGAAGGCGCCGCAGGGCCGCGACCGCCATGTCGTAGAGCAGCCCGAGGGCCGCGGCCTGCCGTGGCTGAGGCGGAGGCGGCGGCCGCTTCTCTGGCCCGCAGGTCCACGACCTCATGGAACCACGGAGTCGTTTAGGTTGGAAAAGACCTCTAAGGTCATCAGGTCAATCCATTAATAGTGCCAAGTCCACCACTAAAGCATGTCCCTAAGTGTCACGTCTACAGTACTCCCAGGGATGGTGACTCTGCCACTCCTTGGGCAGCCTGTACAAGTTTTTGACAACCTTTTTGGTGAAGAAATTTTTCCTAATATCCAGTGTAAATAAACCTCCACTAGTGCAACTTGAGGCCCTTTCCTCTCATCCTGTTGCTACCTAGGAGAAGAGGCCAACCCCCACCTTGCTAGAGCCTCCTTTCAGGTTATCAATAAAGATACTAACTAAACAGGACTGGCCCCAGAACTGAGACATGGGCAACACCTCACCACCTCCACAGCCAGAACATTCTGCTCTATTCCTGTGACACCAGTGTCCTTTAGCCCAAATTATTTTGCACTATGTCTTCTGTGCAGTGAAAAATTCCCAAATCCAGCAGCCTAAGAGGATTCCTGATATTTCCTGTTGCTACGAGAGTGCAGCAGCATCTTATGGTGACTCTAGGTAAAGTTACTCTCTACTGAATCCCCCATATGGGCCAAGCAACCTTCCAAAAGTGACTAAATCACAGAAAACACAAAATATTTTGAGTTGAAAGGGACCCAGAAGGATCACCAAGTCCAGCCCTTAAGTGAATGATCCATATGGACATCAAACACATGACCTTGGCATTGTCAGCACCATGCTCTAACCAACTGAGGATTCAAACATTTCCTCCTAAAACAGATCTCTTGCAAGGCTCAACAGCCCCTGCTCCTTTTCAATTGACCCTTGGATGACAGTTGCAAGTCAGGACTAAAAGACCTGCCTGGGAAGGCAACAGCTGCTCTGCTGGGAGATGTGTCCACCTCCCACTTCCTTGTCAGCTCCCATCTGCTCGAGGGTTATCAGCTTCCCAACTCTGTAGGTGGGATCACCCTATCCAAGTGCTGCCTACTCCTCTTCAGGCACAATCAGACAGCCCAGCCCAAGCAGTCTGAATTAGTGGGCTGAGCTCAGTCATTGGATGTTCCTTGAAGCCCTTTAATAGACAACACCATTAAAGTAACAGCAGTATTATCTTTCCATAGATCCAGCTGGGTGGAGAAAATAATGAGTGTCCTTCTAGGCTGTCACTCTCTGGTGGCTTCCCAAACTGAATGACCCGTTTCAAATGTACCACTAACCTTTCTCTAAAGTTTTGGTGACCCTGGAGGACACCTCCTGTCCCAGCTCAGACCACACACCCATTGGTATTCAAGTTCTGAGACTGAGAGCTTACACACACGTGATCATAAGTGTGTGGGAGATGGAAAAAAAGAGGTGGCCTACAGCAGCCTCTGAGCAATCTTGAAATGATGGCATGTATGTAAATGACATAGGAGGGTTCAGAGCAGAAATCTGCTCTCACAAAAATATTTGCCCTCTGTGACATGAGGAGTCGTGCTGATGTCAATGAAACAGGAGTAGCAAGCCCTGGTCCCCAGTGGGGAGTCAGATTTCCCTATTTTTTTTTTTATTCACAGGATTACTATGAACATCTGGTAAACAAATTCTTTCTTAATGGTTGACAAGACTTTGACCATTTCCTTTTAGACAGCTGGCTTAGAATAGGAAGACACAGACTGTGGGGTTTAGATTCACTCTTTTTTTCTTAAGTAGCTTCTTCCTCACAAGATACAAGCAAAGATTCTGCTTACACATGATTGTATCCACCAGCAAATCATAACTGCTGAGGGGGAAAGTTTTCTCCAAGGATCTATTTAAATCCATGATTCCCCCTTCCTCTACAAGACAGACACAATGATACTAGCGTTGTATGTTCCAATATTTGTTTGATACCTCTGTAAAATAAGGTTTAACAATCCTAAACTCTGTACAGGAAGTTAAAGAAGAGAGTTATATAGTGATTCAATGCACAACAACAAGATAATTAAACCTGGCACACAGGAGAATTCTTTCTAATTGACTTTCTGGATCAGATTTTGCTGGCAAACATTGGAAGTGAAGATTAAAAGAGTTTAACAGCTTCCATCTTCAAAAGGTGATTTTTAAGGGGAAAATATCATACTTCAGTGAGAATTTCATTGGAGCTGCCCTGAATTATGTTCTAAACAAGACATACTTCAATGCTATCTTTGCTTACATTGGTTCTCTAGGTCCAAGTGCATCCTTAGGGGAGCTTATTTTTTGTTACTATGGTGAAAATTATTTTCACTGTATATGATCACCATTGCCCCCTCTATTTGCTCATAATCTCTTCTACTCCTTCACTTTCCCCTTCCAAATATATAAGCATCAAGATTTTTTTCCTTATTCCTTTCACTCACAGGTAACCAGAAAAAACAATTCTCAAGCAATGATGGCACCTGTTTATTTACTGGTTTGGATAAAAACCATCTCTCTTTGCATTAAGTATTGAAGACAAATCAAAGACATGTAATAACTAGAAGCTAAACTCCTTTTTTTTTTAGCCTGCTGAAATGAGGCTTATGTGATCCTTCTGTCTGTTTTCTTCTCCTTTCCCACCCTCCTCCTCCATTCAAATGCTTTTAAACCTGTTGGCCAATTCCAGCTAAATTTGGCAGAGAGAGAGGAAAATAATATCTTTGCAACCTCACCAAGCCTAATGAGAATCAGAACTGAGCTGAGAAGAGCTACCCAAATGATTGCCCTTGTTTCTGGAAAGGCTCTCTAACTCCAGAGTCACCCATTTGGCTGATGGGGTGACCCAGTAGCAAGCACACACCAGCCAGCCTCCACACTGGTTACTGGAGCTTTCCCACTGCCGGTGTCTGCTGCTTGGCCAGCTGGCACTGTGGCACAGGAAAGCAGGTGGGACTCATATGATGAGGGAACAGAAGGTGCTGTGGGGCTGTGCAAGTCACTGTGTGAAGCTGTATTTAAAGGGTTGTGTCTACAGAGGCATGGGATAAAGATACATAGGAAGCAGCTTCCACTGCATCATCTGCTCCCAGAACAGCTACTCACAGTGACTGATACTACCCACTTGATAATGGCCACCTTCAAACAGCACAGCAATCCAAACAGGCAGAATTCTTTCCCCATGATACTTTTTGCTCTTCTATATAACCAATGTGGGTAGGATACATACAAGAAGCCTTCTTGTATGAAATACTGAACAGAGTATTCCTTATCATTCATAGCCACTCATCCAGACAACTTATATTATGCCCTTTGCATCCTGAGTGGGAACCAGGACTGCTAGAATGGTGAATCAGTAACATCCATAAGGAAAATGAAATGGAGGAAGCTCTTATTCACTAGGTTTTGCTTTTGTTAATTGTTGCTGTATTTCATTCCAGCCTCACATCCTTTCGAATAGCTGGGACTGTGACTCAGCTTCAGCAACTTATATCCTCAGAAGAGAGAGGAGTCACCCTCCTGGGGCTGATTTCACTATTGCTTCATGGCTCCATTGCTTGGCAGGTTTGTCCATCACAGATCCTTTTGCAGATCTCATACATTCCACATCCCTCTTTTGTCCCAGGCAGCTGACCACAATGAGCAAGGACAAGGACAGCTACAGCACTAGGGACCAGCAAGATAATCCTGCTAGCAAGACAGCTGCATAGGGAAGTGCTGGTTTTGCTCACTTGATATTGTTCTCAGCAGATACATCACCTAAATGACAGAACTTGAACTTAGCCTAAAGACAGAGAGGACCAGCTCTCCAACCCTGCCAGCACTTGATGGACAGGCAATCCAAAATAAGAAGGGTAATTAGTTCTTTGGCTGTGGCACTTAAAGCCAGTAGATTTGGTTTGTCAGTCATGAGTCAGCTCTGAAGTAAGCTTGTGCCTTCAAGGTATGGTGTAGATGCTTCAGAGTTGACACCTTTTAAGTCTCTCTATATGTATGGACAGCTTAACATTGCAGTTCCAAGGTAGCAATTACACTAGACAGCAGGTTGGGAGGAGGGGTTCACATAACTGGCAACCAGAAAGAAGGAGTCAAAAATAAAGTTAATGAGATTTATTTTTAAGATAACTGCTGTGTCCTCTTTAAAATAGATCAAGGCCCCTTAGGTGTAAACTGAGGGAAAAGCAAAATGAAGGCAAAAAGAAAAAGCAATGAATAGCAACAGGAAAATAAACTAGAAACATACGTAAAACAAAGACAGAGGCAAAACACACAGACCTTTCCAAGCCTCATCCTTTAGGCCCCAGGTCTTACCACCAGTAGATTGCATGCAGTCCCCAGTGTCATTAAAGAGAGTTATTTTGTCCTTCTTGCCATCTGCTCCAAAGAAGTCTTCAGAAACCTGATGTAGATATGTTTTAAAGAAAAATCCAGACAAGGTACCCAGATTTGGCCAGCTAGCATGAGGTCTTTAAAAGCATATCATAATTCTTTGAGATTCACCCCACAACTTTTAAACAGCAAGGAAATGTTCAAAATCCTGGTAATACTGCACAGATTGGATTAATTAATGGTTTGGGCCTTGGAAACACTAAACAATGATGCTGCTTTCTAGACATAATGAGACTATTTTAATATATTGGGTTTTAAGTGTTTCTAGACGGTGTTTATGTGCAAACAGGTAGCTTTCAGGTCAAATTGAAATCCAGTACCAAAAGGTAAACCATGAGGACTGAGATGTGGACAGACACACCAAAACCTGTACGCTCTGTATTGGAAGCCCAATGTTTCCCAGTACTTCTGAAGACAGTGCATTTATGTTGCTAAAAGACCTAGCTCACACCACAATGACAATGGGACATTATAATGAGATTGGTGAGACATAACAATGATATTCGCAGCTGTCTTCAAGTCTTCTACTGCTAATGTTTTAGCATAGGTGAGACACCACAACCCATATTTAGAGTATGGTTTTCAGAGACTTTGGCCACCCACAATTCCTACAGGGCTGGACCAGCAGCTGTAAAGTTCTTATTTCAAATGTTGTGTTTCCAGTCAACACACAAAGCTTAGGTAGGGAACATATTGTCAGGAATGCCTTCTGGGTTTGTCTTTTTCTTTCTTTTTTCAGCCTGTTTCCCACATAGTTTTACTGAGGAACAAGAAAATCAAATGACATGCATGGAGGTCACAGAGTGAGTCATCGGCTCAGCCCAGTGACGGTCAAATAATGCTTATTTGTAAAACTATAATTTTATAGTGCTCTACTGCATAACTTTAAAAATGAATGTATGGGAAAAATACACCCACGTATGACAAACGTACTTATACTCTCTCTGCTTTGGGTGGACATTCTGTTAGTCACAGGGAAGCATCTGTGTAAAGCTTTTTTTGTTGCCGCTTTTTGCTTCTCTAGACATTTCATCAAATGGTCCCTGAGTCAGAAGAAGTGGGTTTTGCTATTAAAGTCTGTGTGGAGGCTGCATTCCAAAGCTGTTGGAGGATTCAAAGATAAATATTCCTACTTTGGGAAAAAAATTAAAAAATAAAAAACCTAACATCTTTGATTTAAAAACAACAACAATTCAAACTGAATGTAATGTTTACAAAGAGTGAAAAACCAATAATCCTTTCATGATAGTCTCTGGAACCAAAACCCGAGAGGAGTTTCATTAAAGCACAAGTTCCTTTAAAATTGCTTTCAATTGTATAGCATATGCGCCTACTGCGCTAAAAAAAATTGTATTGATTCATATTGAAACTAATTCCAACAGCAACAAAGTATTAGCCAGCAACTCACACAGCCACTGTGCAATGAACAAAGCTCTTTGGAGCAAGAGCCATCTCTGTTCTGTGATTTGTATTTTGTGGTGAGGGTGGAAATGCAAGCCTGTAATAATCTGTCTCAAGAAAATATTTGGGGGTGAGCATATATGCTATGGTTCCTTTGGACGGCTACTTTGGAACCCTCATGGATCCTTGCAGATACGCATCGAGAAAGTGAGGGAGAGCTGTGAAGTGGAAGACGGTGGAATCATCCCATCCTGTTGGAAATGTTTCCCATATACGTATAAAACCAGCCACTGCACAACACAGTAGAGGTGTAACACAAGGGGGTCAGACTTTAACTTAAATCTTGGTATGCTGCTCACAGTAGCACCTCTGCCTTAGTTCAGCTGCTGAGCAGTACCTTGAAATCCCCAGACCTTCCTGCTCTCGTCTCCCATGAAGGGCAGAAGTGACAAGCAAAGTCTATGCTCTCTACACATAGTATGAGTTACCGTCCCTTCTATGCAGCATCTAAGTCTAAATGGCTTGGAAAGATTTTTCCGTCCACCTGAAAATGTAGTAAATGTTTCCTCTTTTGCCTGAAGTGTGCTGATGTGCAGGATGGAGGGACTGACTTGACTAGAGAAGCCCAAAGATTGAGTGCAGACTTGTCTTCTTACCTCATCCCACTTTGCCCATGTCCAGCAATACCCCAATAGCTGCTCCATAGTAGATGAATGTTCTGGATGGTGGGAGGGAGTTTAATCCATCCAGCCTCCCTCACTTCTGTAGCTTTAACTCTTTCTTGCCTGGGTCAGCAGTGACTGACTGCAGAGCTTTGACTCACTAGCTCTTCAGAATGGAGCTGGACACAAGAGGAGAAAATGTGTCTTTAAAAATGGAGATCTGCATAAGGAAAGATGTTGAGCAAGACTGCACGAGGAAAAGGGTCTATTTTGTTTGAGCTGGCCTGGTCCCAGCTTCATATTGCCACTGTGATCACAATCTAGGGAAAAACAGTCCTAAAGCCAAATTGATCACAAAATCACAGAATCATAGAATATCCTGAGTTGGAAGGGACCCAAAAGGTTCATCAAATTTCAGCTCCTTACTCTGCACATGACAGTCCCAAAATCACATGACGTGCCTGAGAGAATCATCCAAATGCTTCTTAAACTCAGACAGAATCAGTGCTGTGACCACTTCCCTAGGGAGCCTGTTCCCATGCTCAACCCTTTGGGTGAAGAACCTTTTCTAATATCTAACCTAAACTTTGCCCAACTCAGTTTCATGCTGTTCTCTGGGGTCCTATCATTGGCACTGTCCCTCTGCTGCCTCTCACAAGGAATTTGTAGGTTGCAATGAGATCTCCTTTCAGTCTCCTCTTTTCCAGGATGAATAGATCAAGTGATCTCAGCCACTCCTCATATGGCACCTCCTCCAGATACTTCACTATTTTTGTACCCCTCTTTTGGACATTCTTTTGTAAAATGTGGTGCCCAAAACTGCCCCCAGCACCTGAGGTGAGGCTGCCCCAGGGCAGAGCAGAGCAGGACAATCCCTCCCTTGCCCAGATGGCCATGCTGTCCCTGATGCCCCCCAGGACATGGGTGGCCCTCCTGGCTGCCAGGGCTCTGCTGGCTCATGTTCAGCTTGCCATTGACCAGGACCCCCAGCGCCCTTTCCATGGCACTGCTCTCCAGCCTCTCATTCCCCAGTCTGTACATCCAGGGTTCAACCATCCCAGATGCAGAATCTGGCATTTGCCCTTGTTAAAATTCTTATGCTTGGTGATTGCCCGGTCCTCTCATTTGTTGAGGTCTCTCTCAGCATCTCCCTGTTGTGCATTGTCTGTGAACTTGCTCAGTGTCCCTCCCAGTCCTGTGTCAAGTCATTTATGGAGGTGTTGAAGAGCACAGGGCTGAGGATGGAGCCCTGCAGAACCCCAGTAGTGACAGGTCCCCAGTCTGATGTCACCCCGTTCACTGAAACCCTTTGTACCCCAGCCGTGGGCTCACCCATCACAAGATGTGTTTATCCAGCTGGGACATGGACATTTTGAAGGATCCCATGAGAGACAGTATCAAAAGCTTTACTGAAATCCAAAAGCATAACATCAGCTGGCTTCCCTTGATCAGCTGGGTGGAAACCAGGTTTGATAAGCAGGACTTCTGCACTGGCTGTGACCAGTGACTGTCTTGTCCTTCAGGTGCTTTTCAATATCTCCTTCAATATCCTTCTCCATAATTTACCAGTCACTGAAGTGAGTCTGACAGGTCTGCAGTTTCCAGGGTCATCTTAATTACACTTTTTGAAAACTGGGACAACATTAGCCAGCTTCCAGTCAACCAGGACCTCTCCAGCCTGGTGCATCTCATCTCCAATAGCCAGACCACCAAGGCAATTATAGCTCACATCCAAGAAAAACTAAGAAGACGAATGAATAAAAATGTTGAAATATTAGATCATCAGCAGAACAATGAAAACCCGAAACAGATACAAACAATGTTATTGCCTGTTTTCTTTTCCTTTTTTTTCAACTTCAAGCTGGAAATTCTGTTCGGGCCAGAATTCTTTGGAATTGTGCTTCTGAATGTGCCTATAGTTAGAAGATAAAAAAAGAGGCATTAAAGCTGTTAGGAGATGTGATCATCACAATGAGGGACTGGTTGCAGCCTGCAGGAACCTGAAAAGAAACTGGTGAGTGCAGGAGTTAGAAGGCATTGCTATGACAACAAAGCAAACTACCCCTGAAGAGAATAGAAAATATGTACAGCCATGCCAAGATCATAAGCAAAGAAAAGTATATTCTAAGAGGAGGCAAATGAAACATTGACTTGGAAAACAAAATTATGCCTTTAGCATGATTTCTTCTTTATGCATGGCACCTCTTCAGGAAAAGCATGCTTTTAGCAGAGGGAAAGAAACTTTCATTAAAACACCTTTTTTCCTCAGTCCTTACACTTTGAGGAGGGAGCAGAAAGATCTGTGCTTTATGTTTGCACTCTTACATTTTGGTTATCCATGGTTGTTTAAGTTCTCCATAAGGAGGTCTCTATGCTTTTTTCCAACCAACACTTACTGTACTTTTGAATAAATTTAATGCTAACTCTCTTACCTTTTCCCTCCTAATAAAATTAATCACATTTACCAGAAGATGCTTTTTTATTCATATTCAAAGCTCAGGATACACCATGGAGGGTTAAACCTAGAAATTCCTCTAGCATTCTGGCAGAGAAGGTTTCCATGTTCTTCTACAGCTGCACATAAGTCATAGCAAGATCGGTCCAAGCAGTTTTCTGGACCATACATTGCAGAAAGCTCCGTGGTGACACTGATGCTTGATGACAGTCAACTCTTGAAATCAGAGCCAGCATGGATATTGACAAAATGGTCCACACTTTGTGTGCTCAACCAGGAGGGAGAAAATCCTCTGTTTCCTAAAGGGAAGGAGCAAATAAGCAAGCTAGAGGAATTCACTATAGCAAGAGCCTGCCGAAGAGGTGATGAACAGCATCCAGGGTTTGTAGCAGGGAGCAGAGCTGGGCAGCTTTGTGCACAGGATTGTCCTGCAAAGGGCATGTCCTATACTGAGGAAAATGAACAAATACTGCCTGAAACAGAGCAGTATCAGGCCCTACCTGAAGAGTCTTATTGTGGCTTTTGAGCCCTGTTTTCTAATTTGGCTCTGGAGTGACAGGACAGAGGGTGTCTTATACACAGGCTCAAGTGAGATGTCCCATGATGCTGCCCCCTGCCTCCATCCTGAGCAGTTCTGCACCACTTTCTGGTATAAATATTTTCCTGCTTCAGCCTCAGAGACTTCATTCCCTAGCCAGAGCCTGAAACACAGAGCTCTACTGTTAAAAACATGTGCTGTACCCCATAATATATCTAGAACATCAGCTAACCAATGCATGAAAAATGTTGTCCTGGGTTAGGAGGTACCTTGCACTAACAACAACAACAAAATAAGTGAAACTGTCCTTGCCTGTAGTACTGCTGTGGAGGGGCATGGGCTAAATGCCCTAATAGAGACACAGCCTGTGCCACCAAAGGGAATTTCAGCCTATGGCAATGCCACCAACGTACCCAGACATGCTAAACTGTCAGAAACACTCATCTGTCAGCACAGCTCTGTCTACACTAGCACCTTGCCAGCAGTGGGGGAGTTAATTTCTTTCCACACCCTAGAATTACACTGGCAAACTCTGTAGGTTACACTAAGCCACAGAGTGCAGGCCACGTGTACATACACTTAATTGGCCTTCATTTGATCCTGTGCATTAAGGGCAGCTGGGCTTCCTCTCTCTCTCACTAAATAATAATTACACCTATTGTTCCCAGTGGGCAAAGAGACCCTGTTCACACATATCCAGAAAGACAAGACATATAATTAACACCTTGCTGGGATAGAGAGCTTTTGTTCAGATTAGTTATTACGTCTTGCAGCCTGCAAACAGTGCCTCTTACATTCATTTCAATTCACTTCCTCCCTGCCTCAGAGCTTACTCCTTGCTTCTTCCCAGGTAATTGTACATGCATGTGTCTAGCAGCAGTAAGCTGGGGCCAACAGCTTCATCCCAGTATCCAGAGCAGGGGGCCCTGAACTGCCACATGCATCCCGTGTTCTGCACGTTGGCAGGTGCTGCGGCTGTTGCTGCTGCTACCAAACCCATTTGCAAAAAAGTGGCAAAGGCTTCTGCCAAACATACAAGGCACAGGACAGGTCTCCTGCTTTGAGACTTGGGCTACAGAAAGAAAATGAGGTTACATGCAATGGATGAGCTTAAATAACAGGTCATTGCTCTCCTCTTCCTCCTTCCTCTTTTTTTTTTCTGTTAGCCCATTTCCATTCTTACTGAACATCCCATTTTCACTTTGCATTCTGTCCCATCCCATTCTGTACTCCATTATCTTCTGACCAGTGGTCCAGAAACCCCTTTTTTTGTGAGTGTGTGGATTTAGATTTTTCTTTTTCACTTTAGGTTTCATTTTTATCAAGCCTTGGTTTGGTGCTTTCAACTTAAGGATCCCAAAGGGGCTGAAGATTGGCACAAAGGGAGGAGCAGAATAGTCACAGTTTAGGGCAGAAAGGGAAGGCACAGGGCAAGAGGGGATATGCTCCTCTTCTAGCAGCAATCTGCCATTAGATCAGCTCAAGCTCTCTTCCATAACTTTGCCACTTGTTTTACTAACACAGTGATTTGGGTGGCAGTCCTATGAGAATGTAGGGAAGGCTGAATTATATTTTGTCAGTAATAATGTTGCATAGGTACAATTACAGCAGCAAAGAATCCCTTCGTTTTGGGGCCAAAATTGCATAGCTAAAAGCCAGAGCAGGGTCTGTCTTTATGACATGAGCTTCTCAGGAAGAGAGCAAGAGCTGAATGACAGAAGCTACATTGGAGGAACCAGAGCAAGAGCAGAAACCAACAAATTTGTCACAATCAATATAGGTTTGGGCCACTGAGTGTCAAAGGAGCAGCTGTGGCTACTGCCTGTAGGTTCCAGCAGCAGAGCTACCAACACCCAACCCACAGGTATTTGCATGTAGCCAGCATTTCATCATTTTACTTCAAGCTTGGTCCAGCTGGTACTACCTGGTTTGGCAAGATCTTTGCAAGCCCAGGGTGATATTTTGCCCAATGACAGCTTTACCCATAAATAACCAAAGCACCATACCAGTGTAACCTGAGTGAGAAGGAGCACTTACATCAGCTTAAAGACACCTAAGTACCAAGCTCCTTTGAGGATGCCAGTGTCTGTCATCAACATGAAACAAGAGGTCAGCTCTGTAATAGAGCACTCCGAAATCAGTTGGATTAATTTAAAACCCCTTTGTCAGCTCTATAAACTAACATGGTGCACAGCTGGGTTGGTAGCATATAATATTTTCACTACCTCAACACAGATACAGCAGCACTTTGCTTCTTTGAGAAGAAGAGGTCTAAAAGAGACAATTTCACATCTATACTAACTTAACAAAACCAAAAATAGCTGTGTTTTGTAAATGGAAAGTGCAGCTGCATTCATGCAAGCCTGTCAAACCAAAAACTCCTGTAGCACATGGTTCCATCTTCTTTTGCAGCCTCTAAATCCAGTGGCATCTGGTTTCCTTGGGTTTTCAGCCCTTTCAATTAACTGAGTTTTATCTCCCACTGGTGCAACTGAAAGGTGATTCTTTGATCACAAAAAAATATTAATTGCTCTTTTTTTCCCCCTTGCCCTTATTGAAATAAAATCCAGTCCCACCCTACCAAAGAGCCAGCATAAGGAGCTTTACAGAGGCCTGTACTTAGCACAAGGAGATTGCAGCAGACAGGTAAGCAATCAGGCAAAATAAGCAGCAAGTTCTTCTAATACAATAGCCACACAAAGGTTCACTTTATGTGATAGTGTAGGATGTCTGAATGGATTTGACACATAACATTTTGTTAATGATCCCTAGTTGCAGATCTCAGGTGCTGTGGAGTAAAACTAAGTCCCTTTGTGTACCTACCCCACTGAAATTGGTAGGACCTAGACAAGCATCTAAAACCGCCATGACATCAATAGCCCTAAAACACATAGTGGTATTATTGAACTATGATTTGAAATTATATTGTTAGAACTAACAACTTAAAGCCTGATGTAGCAAAAAACCCAAACCATAACAAACCAAAACAAACAAACAAAAAACCCCAGCTTCAGTTCTCCTTATTTTCCAATTCTATGCTCAACAATATTTCAGCAGCTGCCTCTGGCGAGGCTAAAATATTGCTGCAGGAGTTAGGCACTGCCAGGAGAAGGATACAGAGTACTGAAGATGCACACAGCTTCCTCCATTTCATGAAGAGATCCAGGACAGCAGCCAAAGGAGAGTTATTTTGGATTCTTCTGGAGCAGCAAGTAAAGAAAGTTCAGCAGTGCCCAATGGGACAGGCAGAGGCAGAAAGAATTTGTCCCAGCTGCTCTGGACCCTCCTTTCCTACTTTCTGAGGAAAGCATGGGAGGTCCCTAATCTGCTGTTGCTGCTAATGGCTGGAGATAACAGTGGCTGTTCTGCCTTAGGCATTTTTCTCCAGGATCTCATCTGCTCCCTTGACTGGGGACAGTAGATGCACTTTCCTAGGTCCTCACTCCATTCCCTGGACAAAAAGTTACCTACTGTCTCAGTTAACTCAGAAGGACAGCTCTGGGAAGTGTGGCTTAACCCTGGAAAAAGCTCTGTGAGGAGACAGGAAAAGTAAGATTAAAGACAAAAGCATCAGCAAAGCTGGACCACAACATCCGATTGAAATCTCAGGTTTTACTCACAGTTTACTGAAACTTTCCCCCACTTCCAAATTTTCTCATCACAGAACGAATTGCTCTATCAACAAGTGTAAAAGGAAATGATTAATTTACCCCTCCCATCCAAACTGATTAGCAAGACTTCCATATCTTCAGGACATGCGTAATGAATGAGCTTCCTGTGATTATAGTCAGGTACACTGAGAGGACTCTGGCGCTGGCATTCACGCCACTGGATCAAAAGCTGTGAGGACCACACAGAGCATCTGTGCTCATCAGAGACAGCAGCAACTTCTTAAAATGCTGAATGATAACCCCTACAGTCTTTGACCTTGTAGACATTAGTAATCTGGACTAAAAAACAATTTTAAAAATCCCCATTTCACACCACACTATGCACTAGGCTAATGGGAAAACGCTGGAGTCCTGGATTCCCTCATGCAGACCAGAGCAAGGGGAGCAATGCCAGCTTGGTCTTCCTTTACAAAATGTGAGGCACAGCTTGCTAGGAGAAACACAAGAGAAATCAGAAGCTTCTACCTCTGAAAAAGACAAAATACTGCCAGCAATTAATGGATGGTATCTTTCTTTCTTACACAAGCCTCACTCCCAGTGAGATGGCAATTCAGCGTGAGCTGGAAGCTGCAATTTCTGACAGCTCCTTCTTTTGTGGTGGCATGGTTCCCAGCTGCTGATCTTCCCATGTGCCAGGCAAAAATCTGTCCTCCTGCTATCTTTGGCCTCCATTCCATCAAATGCTGACCTTGATTCAGAGCTGCTCTGGTCTGAGTTAAGTGGCATCACAGCCAGACAGCAGGGTTTCTCTGCATTAAAGTACTCCCTGTTGCTAACAAGGATGGGAAAACCAAGCTGGAGATCCGAGCAGGGACATGATGGTCACCCTTCTCTATTCTGTCCTTCAGACCCGATGTTGAGCCAAAGCCTTTTCTCCAGCACCTTTCCAGGTAGAAAATACAAGCTGACACTGTCACTCTCAAAAGAATAAAAAACAAAGCTCAGCCTTAGCACACAGGCCAGCACCCCCTTTTCCCCTGGAGGAAAATGGTTTCTGTGTTAAACTTTCACAACTAAACCCGAAACCCAGAGATGTTTGTTTTAGGTTTTCTTACAAAGCTAGAACACAGGCCAAGTTTGGGAANAAAAAAAAAAAAAAAAAAAAAAAAAAAATCCGGGCAAAGTTTCAAGCATATCAAGACCAATTTATGGTTTTGAGTGGAAACTCTACTCAATTTGCTACTTTCACAGAGGTTTGATCTAAAACCAGGCACAATCTGGCAGCCTAAAGCTGACTTTTGCTTCAGGTTACACTAAAAATCAAAACCAGCAAATCTTCCCAAGTATCCAAGTCCATAGGGTCCTTATAAGAAGGAATAATTCACAATCACCACTGCTCTAGAGATCCCATAATTGCACAGTAGTACCTACAGACTGGTGTCACTCCAGTCTCACATGGGCAATGGATCCGCCATCAAAACAATACTGGAATATATGGCGAGGGGTTTCAGTATAAAATGTGTTATACAGTTCAAATGTTAGTAATTTTAAATTTGTTGGAGTTTTTCCCCCTCCATTTCCTTTAATTTTTGTTTTGCTCTTAATCTCTTTGCTGCATTGGTAGAGTTGGCTTTTTATCAGATTGCAGACCAAAATTCTGGTGGTTTTGTATCAAAAATGATAAGTTGTTGCAGTAATTGAGGACACTGTTTGTGGCACTGATAGTAAGTCACCAATTTTACTGAGCCATAAGGTGTATGCCTTACTTACCTGCACATACTGCATTATCTCTGAACTTTCTCTTCTGCCTAACACTGATATTTGTGGATTTGCCAGACCTGCTTTCAAAATATTAAACAAAAATATCCACTTGGAAAAAGTGATGGCAACTGTGCCATTTTTAGATGGACAGCCCAGGAGTCAGCATTTCACAGAGGCAGAAGGAAGGCTGAAGTAAATAATGAATAACCAAATCCATTATTTAATGATCCCGTGCCTAACTTCTACCTTTTTTCAAGTCGTTAAATGTAACTTCTCGCCTATTCGTTCCGGCCCTCCATTTTCCAAGTCCTACTTAATACCTTGTAGATCCAGACAGTGAGGGTTCAGGCATCCTCAGTCTGAGGATATGCTCCAGACATGGGAACATTCACAACTGACAGCTCTAAGTCAGCACATTGGTGTTAGGGCCATGCAGTCGGTGCCTTATACAGATGTACGTGTGTGCTTGAATACACACTGGGAGGAGACTTTCATGGGATTAGCCGTTGGGAACACTAAGTGTGTGCTTAAGTTTCTGTGGGACTGGCAGGTCTATCTATTAACTAAAGAAACAGATACATAAATACTGCTTTGCACATATCCAGTCCCCCATCCTAATTCTTTGCATTTTAATCAGATTAAACTTTACAGAAACATATTATTTCCTGACAAAAACACCATAAGGAACAATCCTTCGTACAGGGCATCAAAGAACCATCTTGAGACATGGCTCCAGTTGAGTTGGCATGGAAGAAGTAAAGCATCCCAGCCACGAATCCTCCCCAAGCCAGCAGGAAACCACAGGGAAGTTTGCTTGCTGGAGCCAGGCTCCTGGACTGGAAATGTGCTGCTCTCTGTAGTGGTTTTGACAACAAAAAAACAACAAAAAATATGACAGCAAGTGTGATGGTCTTAGCATATGAGTTGTTCTCCATGCTGCCTGCTTGCTTTGCTTCAATAGATGCAGGCAAATTGTTTCATACCCCCTTTTTCCCAGGTTCCTGCTGAGCTGGGCTTTGCCTCCCAAGCAGCACTTTCTCAGCGGGAGGATAGGGGTGGAGCTGCACATCCTCCTCCAGCTGCAGCTGTGCTGCTTGAGTCACTCCCACCACCAGGCCTCACAGGTCCCTGGACCTGCTCTCTTCAAAATCTGCTCTTTAAGCCACTTGTCGTGTCCATTTTTACCTTACTGTGACAAGGAACTGGAGAGAGGCTATGAGCAGCAAACACCCGCCTGCACCGTCAAAGTCGTCTCCCACTGGCCAGGGGAGCCGGATGCTTTGGCTTCCTTCTCCAGAACACCTTGAGCCGTGACAGCCACCTCTAGGCAGTCTTCTGAGCTAGGGGACTAGGCAGTGGATTTTGCCTGCAATTCTTCCCCTCTACATGGACTTCGTAGGGGATTAAACTGAATTAGTGAATAACCCAGCACTGCCAGGAAATCTGAGTAACCCCAGCCCTCACCAGCCAGAAGGCAGTTTGTGTTGCTAGTCCTTTATGTATCCTTCCCAAATTCACCAGTCTGTGTGATCTTTTCAAGTGCAAATCACCTGAGGTGACTAAGGTTAGGAATGAGTTTCTAGATTTTAATAACAACGGCCAGTTTATTCACAGAGCTGCAAAGGAGCAGACCAAATTCCTCCCTAATATAATCCCAATGAAAGGAAAGTTATTCCAGCAGGGGTAATTCTTACTTCTTCATGCTAGGCACATGCCATTCTTAAAACAAGTTTTCTATTTACATTTTAAGTATCCTCCTCAGAAGACAAGTGAGTCAGGCAGCCGCACCGTCTACTAAGACTGACAGAAAAAATGAAAAGAGAAAAGTAGTCCAGCTGAAGCACAGCTGGACAACTTTTCTTTTTCTTATTATTTGATGCCCTTCAGGGTATAAGGAAAGTCTGTGCTCCATTGTTCCACTGACAGAATAAGGCCTGCTGAGACCCCACCAATTCATTACAAAGCATCTCATAATGGAGCAAACACAGAAGGCCACAGCTGGCCAGCTCTGGGAAAATCGAAAAAAGGGGTTCTAACTTAAAACGCCTTGAATTCAGAATGTCTGTCCCCTGCTAGTCAAAGCACACAGCATTATTTCTGGGTTGGGAAGGAAATGCCTGTCACCTAAGCTGCCAGTTAGCCTGCATCTGGTTTTAAAGGGCTACTGCCTCCACAATGGACATTATGGCTGAAAAGAGAAGCTCTAGGACTCTTGACTGCCCATTGGACATCATAGTGCAGCGCAGTACCCCTGGACCAGCTCCCACTTGCCCCTGCCTCAGTGCCAACAAGTCAGGGAAAAACTTGCACTGCAAACCACATTCTGCTTCAGTCAGTTGCTTGGGTTGTTTCCTTCATGCCTATCAGCATCACCTCTCTTATCTGGAGTGAACACAAGGCGTTTCACCCCTCCACATACCCCGAGCCTGCCTGGAGAGTGATCAAGCCCACATCTAGAGTAGAGGGGTAGCAGCTCCAAGAGCACCTCCCTCTCTCCATAGCCCTAACAGGGCAAACCCACTGAAGGAGAGAGACCTGCAGATCCCCCACAGGGGATGGGGTGCACAAGAATAAACCCCAGACATCCCTGAAATGACACAACACATCTGCCTCTCTAAGGTGTGCCAGCAAACTGAGAAAACCCAGGCTTGTGACAGTGATCTGGCTGATGGAAAATCAGCCCTCCAGTGGCACAGCCACTTAAAACTGAGCATTTTAAAGCTGCACATATCCATCCCCCGTTGCCTCAACTCTTTCCTCACTGCTTTTTCTTCAGTAGCTTTGCTGGGAAATAAGTGCACTGCTCATGCTTTTTCCTTCAGTCATACAATGGTCTCTGCCCCAGGTGCTGTTGTGAGCCTTGTCCTGTTCCCTAAAATCTCCCATTCCTCAGTTTACACATCTCCCTGTTGTTGTTTCTGCAGAAGCAATTCCTTCAGAAGGAATTGAATATGGCCAAAAAAACCACAAAACAAAAAACCAACCTAAAATATCAAAGGAAAAAAAGGACAAAACCAAACCATGCAATTTTGGAGTTTCCAAAATGAATGAAACATGGTAAACATTTTTAACTGTACTCAAAAATTTATGGAGGAAATACATACATATCTACATTTCTTGAAAGAAATTTCTTTGAAAATGCCACAGCATTCTATTTCACTGCCTCTTAAACATAACCCTCTGATTTGCTATTTTGAAGTGGCATTTTCCACTCAAAAGAGACATGAAGTAAAAGAAAGTGTGAGAAACAAGAGGGTCAACTAACATCAAAACAAAATGTTACATTCAAAATGCAATTTGGACTGACCCAAAATAATACATTGGGTTTTTTTCCCCTTTCCCCCAAGCAAAAACAAGTTTAAAAAAATTAAAAAAAAAAAGAAAATAAAAATTACCATTCCTTTTGCTTTGATGCAATCTAGTTCTTTTACTCTCCATTTTCCAGCTCAGCCCCTGAACTGAGGCAGCTATTATTTCCCCAGGTCTTTCAGAGGTTATATTCTCTGCTTTGTGCCTTCCTGACACGCAGTGCATGGGCAGACATGAAGCGAGCAATAAATCTTTTGCTCCTTTGGGCCAAACTGAGCCCTCAAGTACCTCATTTTACTCCGTCCTTAACTTCTACATAAGAAGTGAGCCAGTGTTATCCAGACCACCTGACTTCAGGATTTCAAGAGCTTCTAAAATCCTCAATGCAAGTTCTGTCTTCTCATGAGTGTGTAAAGCAGGCAGGGTAAGGGCAATCTGTTCATATTTAATCTTTCTACCTCTGTCACATTTACTGTGTGGCTTTGGCGAGTTTATTTGCTCCCATGGCTCAGTTTGCCTAACTCCAGAGCAGAAACAAGCTTTATCAGTACAGCAAGCTGCTGTGCCTACTACTCAGGGGTGAATTCTCCTGAAAACATCATGTTAACCACTGCACTGGTGTGCAGCAAAGTTTCCTTCCCTCTACTTCACCATCTACAGAACTCCAAAAGGATTTAATCATCTAAATCTGCCTGACTATGTGTCTCTTTAGTGATGTTACTCTGCTTGCAAGGGCAGCCAAGCTTCGAGAAAAACAGCTTCTTCCCTCCCCGCCTTTCCCCTTTTCATTTTTGGGGTTTTTTTGCATCTTCCTCTGTGGGTTTCCGGCAGTTCCTTACAACCCCACAACAGACAGCTGTGCTCACTGTACCTGTGTATGTGTGTCTGACTTCTCACCCCCCAGAAGATTTGTCTACAAGATAAGCACCAGCTTGCGGAAATCCTGTGTCACCGACCTTACAGCAGCTTTTTGTAGTGAGGATCTCAGCAACATTTTGTCCTTCTGGATTTCTTGCTGACAGACACATCCATATCTTGCACCCCTTGAAAATCTGAAGTAAAGATTTGAGTGTTTTACACCATCTCCACAAACACTAGAGGCTTCACCACTGCTCTGTGGTTTTGCTGTGGCAAAGCTTACTTTCATTTTCACATGGTGGAGGGGAATGCAGTATCTGGGTTTTGGCCAGGGAATCCTGGACTGAGGTTCTGCATGAGGCACCCTAAAGTCACTGCACACACACAAGTGATCCCTCTGGGTGGGATTGACAGGGAACTTATCCCTTGAGATCTGGGAGAGCAGGGGAGAGCAAGCTGGGGAGGGTAGTGAGGTGGGTGAGGCACAAGCCTCCTGCAGGGGAGACTCCTGTCTTCTTGATGTGGAAGATCAGATCACTGCAGATGAAGAAGGGCGTGCTGGGAGAAAAACCATATCCGGGAAATAAAGCTGGGACAAAACAATATCCCAAAGATGCTTGTTAGGATTTCAGAAGGGACTCAGGCCTTGGACACGTAGCTGTCCTCAGTTAGAAAGAAGTGGGGTGCAGAGTCCTTGTGGAGTTCATGGGCACCTAAGAGCAGGCAGACACATTTCAGCCTTTCCAAAGGAGCCACCTTAGTGCCTGGAATTCCAGGCTTCTCCTCAACATCACAGTAAAACTTCCCAAGACTGACTCCTAAATATTGATAACAAAGATGCACAAATACACATAAGAAAACAAAGCCAGGCTCTCCTTTTCCTGAAGCTGGCACTGCCTATGGGATAAAGATTTTCCAATTCCACTCCAACTGAATGGGTATACACATGCATTTCTTTTCCCAGTTTACAAAAGTAAAAAGTATACCTTTGGCTTTTGTTGTAAAAATCACTATGCTGTGACATTTTTCAGCAAGATGTTTCAATTAGGATTTTATTATTCTCTAATTTTTTTTTTTCTAAGATGGATCTAGTATCTTGTTCCAGAGACTCAGCAAGAGAGTGAATCAGAATTTCTAGGAAACTGGGCAGTCTCAACTGAAAATACCTGAGTAACAGAGCAAAGATGTAAGACTAGGGACAAGGAAGTAAATACAAATTTTTCTTTGGGAGGAGAAACTCTTGTATTCATGGCTTCCAGTTTAAACAGAAATGCCTTCCCTCAGCAATTTTGCATTGCTGGCAACTTGGGAGAGTAGCGCAACTAAAAGAGGGAAATCCCAAGGACTCGATGACAACATTAAGGAACTCCAGATACCCTCCTACAGGAAATAGAAGTCAAAAAATGAAAAGGCCAACAACACCTTTCAGTTGAAAACTCTCTATAAGCCATTGTTTTACAGACAAAAATGTCAAAGGAGACAGTGTCTTCTGGTGGCATATATTCCCACCTTTCCTCTCCTTGTTAGCTTGGCTAGGACATTCATGTTGAGCCCAGTAACCCCACAGGAGGCTGAATAACATTTACTGCAATGTCGACACAGGAGAGCCTTGTGCCTCCCAAGTTAGCCCCGGATACTCTCCAACCATGGCACTCCAGGAGAGGGATTGCCAATATCTGATACTTGACAGAGATTGAAAAAAAGTCTTTCCCCTGAACAGTTACAAATGAAACTGATATTGAATAGAGGTAGGAAGTCTCACCCAGGCTGAAGTTTGGGGTTCCCTCTGTATACCCACAGGCTAATGGAGCTGATGGCTCTCTGAAGCTCCTGTTTGGCTCCTGGGAGCCGTGGATGTGGAGAAAGAATCTGGCATGAAACCCATGAATCTTGAAAGGAGGTCTGGTTCTGCTGGGGTGCACAGCCTGTGACAAGGTTTCAATAGCGGCAGGGAGCGAACTTAAAGGCTCACTGCTGGTCTCACCATGGTATATATATCCAAAATAAGGTGCAGTGGTCTTACTCCTGGTGTACACCACCATACCAGAGAGGAAAAGATTTTCTCCAATAACCTTAATTAGGAGAAAGACATCTAGAGCTAATCAAATAATTATTTATGACCATGCCCTCCTCAGCCTGCAAACCACTAGGCAAAATTTTCATGCTATGAGGAACCACCAGATCCTGATCCCTGAGCCTGAATAAAATGTGGAGAAGGAGCTGGGAGGCAAAAAGTGAGAGCTGCCCATCCCTGACATCTGCATCTCCCTGGGTCACACTGTACAGGGATTCCTGCGCAGGCTTACATCTACCAGGCAGTTGGCCACCCCTGTTACAGCACTGGGCTGAATTTTCACAGTCACACACATCATCAAACACCTCTAATTCAGTGGGAATTAGAGGCTTTAAGATCCAGCTTCCATGATTCAGAAGCTTACCATTTTGTGGGACGTGGGTGCACTTCCCTCACATGGGACATCTGAAAGGCCAAGGCTTTCTCACCTTCAAGTTTACACCTGATGTTTGGATATCTTTCATGTCACAGTGCAATTTCCAGGATGAATGCATGTGCTGCACTCCTTTATGGTGTGTTTTAATTTAGGCCTCTGTGATGCAAGTGCATTTAAAATTGAAAAGTGCATTTAAAATTGAAAAGGCAGCTGGTCTTCAACACTAAAGGCACAAAGACGATACCACAAAACATCTTCTGAAGGGTGTGCCTTCTTCAAACACACCTTCATTAGAAAGATTAAAATTCAGAAGAGAGACAGCACATGTCTTACAGTCATTATTAAAAAAACAAAACCAAAAAAGTCAGTGGAAGCATTATAACTATGGATCTAAGTTTAGTTCTTTATCCAAGTTGCATGTTGGCACAAGTGCAAAGGAAACGCTTCTTGTTTAGGCAGCAAGTATTTGTAGGTGAAAACATTACTTTAAAGGGTGAAAAATGTGTTTCATCTATAGAGAGTTATTTTTGAACTTGGAAGTCAGGGCATAAAGGATTTTCCTAGGGTGGAAATGCACACTGGAGCACTTTTACTCAGGCCACGCAAGGCAAATGACTACAACCATGTTCTGTTTGATGGGGCACCTTCACAGCAGCATTTCATTTTAATCCATGATGATATAAGCTATGAGAATTAGCAGTGTTTTATTTAGCCTTGAAGCACTTAACTTTGCTCCAAAATTCTTCAAAGTTTAGAGTAATTCTGGTATGTCTCACAAATATGTTAGAATTTATTTCTGTCCTTTCCAACAGTAAATTACAGAGGAATGGAGGGTCTCAGGTGATTTATGCCCTACTCATAGCCAAGCAACTAGACACACACGAACAAGCACAGGGAATTAAACTCAAGTGGATGTTGTCTTCTTATCTTAAATGACTTCCAAATGCTCCTGAGTTCGAATCCTCCTCCTGACACCCAGGATCTCCTTGGGCTGTAGGTCCTTCTGCTGCAATGGAGGACCAACACTCTCCTCCACCCCTACAAATAACTGTGACAGATACAGATGAAAATTAGCATATAAGATCAGACATGATTACACAGATACTCTAACTAAATCAAAAGACACGATATATAATTTATTATTTTTTTCAAGATCTCATGTTTCTCAATGATTATCTCCACGTCAATACCTGAAAAATCAATATAAGAAAATACTGTATAATGAAGTGCCATTGTTAAAAGGTCAAAGCCCCTTTTGGGATAGTTGTGTGCAGCAAAGTTAATGCAGAGTTTCCACAGCTTCCTGCAATAGGAGATGTTATGATCAAAGAAAGCTCTGGCTGTGATTTTGATGACAACTAAATCAAAGTCCTTACCACTGCTTGCATTCTTTAGAAAGCACAGGGCAACAAGCTCTGGTGACCTTTCTCAAAAAGTGCCTTGCTCATCCTGTTACTAGGCTAGGTACATCTGCAGAGAGGGTAGAATTCACCTTGCCACAGGAGGGTGGAAATCATCTCTCTTTCTGCCCTCTCAGGATTTTAAAGAAGACAGCCATCCCTGTTTCTTTCAAGAAAACAAAGACTTGCCACACTCTGCCTGCAAGCCAGAGAGAAGCCAAAATGTAGACTGCCATCTCACAAGATTTTGATCAAGTCTTGTGGGAGAGCTTTCACATTTGTTACTTCCTTAGACCGAAAAACGTCAAAGAGAAGACCCAAATCTCTTTAGAGCTGAGCAGGAACCAATCTATAGGAAGTGTTTCAATGTCACAGCAATCCAGAGCATTTTGTGTGGGAGCAAATTAAATACTGGTGGTGTGGCAATGTCTTTGGCACAAAGAGAAGCAGTTATGTGCAAGAAATTGCAACCAGACTACATGGCTATAGAGCAGTTCTTTCACCCCTCAATGAGATTTGGACTACAACTCCCGTTGTATAGAAGGAACAGATAAGGTGGGAGAGAAGAAGAATGCAAAAAAATAAATAAGAGCCCAAACTCTGTGATATGTCTGATGAAGACAAAACTGATGGTATTTAAAAAATACCATCATTCACCAAAATGTCATCTACCTAAGCTCTCTAGCTCTCTTTTCAGTTTTTCTTTTAAATGGTGACAAAACGCAGAGATTGATGTCCACACTGAACACATGCATGGTTTCAGCATACGTGTGTGTTCTCCAGAGTGTGAAATCATAAGGCAGGAATTTACAGTAAGTCATTGAAGGTCCATAATGGCTATTTAAAATCAAATATCTCTTCTGGATCATCTGATCCTGCTGCCACTGCCTTCAGTGGGGCTGAATCAGGCAGTTATCATCAGTGCCATGTAACTCTTCCCTTTCAAACCATCCCTCCAGCCATACTTTGTAAAGCTGCAGTCAAATAATTATCATGTGTAAAAGTACGTGCAGGAGGGGATGAAATTCTCTTCTTAAACATAGCTTACAGTACATCCATTTAAGTGTAATTGCTGGGGTTTCTAGACTTGAAGAGAAAAACAGAATCAAAGGCAAATATTTACCTGCCATGGATATGGAGGTTTCCTTCACAGTCTCAATTCAACTTAAGTCAAGTACTCCTGGTTAAGGAAGTGAAGCTTATTTTTCAGAATGTTGTCCATTTGCTATTTTCTAAATAATTCTTCTTGGTCACACTAAACCTTAAATTAACCCCCACTCCTATCCTCTTGCAATTTTAGCACGATGGCATTAACTGCAGAAAGACTAAAAAAAGCCCTTCAGCTGCCACTTCAGCATGCCCCATATCTTGGATTGTTTTTAATTTCAGCTTTTAAGGTCAGAACAGGCATCCAGCAATAACCAGCCCTTTTTTTTTCCCCCCTCTAAGAGACTGGAGAGTCTACTGTCTTAAACAAAGGAGTTCTGTGAGCAGGATCAAGCTTATGCTTTTGTTCTTGTAGGTGTGAAGCTCTCATAACCTGGGCTTGCATTTCTGGGCTTCATTAAGCCCAGCAGAAAAGACTGCTGGGGATGCAGCTGGCAGTGGGCACCTGGAAGGCCATCCATGCAGTACCTGCAAATAGCAGCTTCTGTTAACAACCACACACAGAGCAGAGCTGTGAGTCTTCATTCCCTTCTAGAGGGAGCTGGAATCCACACCAGAGTATATGTACAGTCCCCAAAGGTTTTTGTGTGGAGTGACTAATGACTTTCCTCCTTAGAACTGGGCAGGGAAGCCTAATGCGTGTGTGATTACCAGAACACAAAAGGAGCATAGGATTATTTTCCATGAGAACCCTTGGGAACCTCTTGGAGGGTGGCTGTCTAAGGAGGTGTTCTCTGCAGGACCATTAAACTCTCCTCCCATGTTCTTCATCATGTGCAACAACTTATCCCAAAACTAATCAGTGGTGCATGGGGTTAACCATGAGCCTTCTTGAGCACTAACTCTCCACCTCTGAGTCCTTCCAGGACACTCATATGCCATGTGCTATATTTGCCTAGCTGGAGTTGTTATGAGGATGTTGACATTAGGGAAAATATCTGCCTGGAGAAGAGGGTGGACTGGCACCCTTTGAAATTAAATATGGCTAAGCATCTGCAAAGGACTGAGTGGGTCAGTGTCACTGAGCAGCCCTGAAGCCAAGGGCTGAGTAAATGAGGATACAAATGAGGCAGGGTACATACAACTCATTTCCCCTGTGTACCATACACCATCAAACATCTGACCCAGCCATGTCAGCATTTTCATATTTCAAATGCTTCATTTAACTCCAGAAGCCTTTCCTGATTGATACCTGTGAGGGGGTTTCTCCCACAGCCAGGTCTAGACTGGGTAAACCTGCAATTATAACCACTCAGACACTGAATAGGACCCTGTACTCACAGCAAGACACCGGGTGTGAAAAGGAGGTCAAGCCACAAAAACTGGTTTTGCCAAAGTAGTCAGTCAACTGTTCATCATGTCACCAGCTGAGGCTGATCAAAGAGCTCTGCAATAAAAGGGACATGGGTATTCAGAGGGGACGGTCTCATAATATCTGTGAGAGAAAGGGAGCAACACCCAAGTGAAGTTTGGTTATCAGAAGGCAGATTTCTGAAAAAACACTTAAAGTTTCAAATAACTCCCAAGGAGAGGAGGAAAAGGTGTGCACAGCTCCAGTGTTTTTCCAAGATCCATCCACTTTTGTGCTCCCTGAAGTAAAACTAGATTATTTGGCATCTGTTTGTTCAGCTCCCATGAGGCCCTGAAAACAGCTGTATCAAAAATGCAGAAACTTCTCAAGGGTGGAAAGGCATCTCAAGAGAAGAGCAGCCCTTCCCTCATGCCAAAAGTAGCCTGGCTTTAGGACTAATCCTGAGGCAGCAGTGACACTTGCAAAGTTCCTGCACACTTATTTTTCAATTTGATGGGCCAGGGCAACCTGAGTTGGGAATGCACAGGAGCAAATTACTGCTGCAGAACTGGCAGCACTAAGTGAAGGTTTTGTAGCAGTATTTCCTTCCAAGCATTCAGCACAAAAATGTATGCAAAAAGGTCCAAGAAGCAGCAGTGCACCCATCTCTTGTTGAGTCCATGCCAGGAACTTGACTCTAGTGGCACTCCCAAAACCATCATCCTGCACCACTACATGTGAAGGAATCACCCCCACTAACTAAACCTGCTAATGCCACCCTCTCATCAGGGTGGAATTTAGGGGTGGGAAGGCTGAAGGGTTGAACTCAAGGTTAGAGCATTTTCCTGCTATCTGCACCACAAAGACAATGTGTCATGTGCTTGTGAGACTACAATTTAGGTTTGTTATCGTCCCTTTATATCAAAAGTAAGTTATGCACACAAAGGAAACACCAAACCATCATGTCAGGAGGGTTGTAAATCACTTACTGCTGAATATTAAGAGGGCAACAGAGTGGCCAGTAGGAAAGCAAGCATTTTGGAAATACTGCTTTTCCTCACCATTTCAATAAACTTTGCTTTTATTTTGGGAGAGGATGAAGGAGAGCACAAGGTTTGAGGAACAAAGCTACAAATGACACCAGATTTGTCCCATAGGCATGACTCATGCCTGACTGCGTGCACTGGGCAGTGCCTTTCCAGCCACGAGCACATTTGTTGCTGTCGCCCAAGTTGATCCCATGGTGTCCAGAAAAGCCATATAGGCAACAGTGCAGAGATCTCCTCAATATTGCCACTTTCTGTCCTAGTAAAATGCAGGTATGCAAAAACCAAAAAATGGAGAAGTGGGATAATCAGCTTATCTGGCAGCAAGAGTCCATCCTGCTTGCCTGCTCTGGTCATACCAACCCCCAAAAGGACATCCTGGGAAGACTGCAAGGAGCTCTCCACATCCTCTTCCCCTTGCAGCTGCCCAAAAGGATCCCAATAATTCTCCAAACCAAATGCTAAAATCCTACTCCTGCTGAAAAAAACCCTCTCTATTTCCAAACTCTGTGACCTCCCAAAAAGTGTCAGCCCTGAAAGACTTTACTGTAAATGTTGCAGATTATTTCTGTGGCTCTTAAATTCTGAACAATTATGATGGGGAAAAACACAAATGTAATCATTGCTTTTAAAATATGATTGCTGCTCAAAAGAATTATTGGGGAGAGGGGTAATTGTCTGGAGGATGGCATGATTCAAGACTGCTGACTTCCACTCCTCACTCATTCAAAGTCACCAAGTGAGTCAGTGGAAAATTCATTGAATTCAGCACAGTCAACAGGGTACCAACATTCACATTTAGGTTCCTAAATCAACAATGTGGAAGATTTCAGCTCAAAGGCTGAAACGTTTTATAAGTGACAGTAAGTGAAGGCAGAAGGCTACATTGCAAGCCTGCAGTAAATGCCATCCTAAACTTTGACACTTCAAATTCCAGTGGTTCTCACCCTAAATAAGTGCTAGCTAAAGGTGTAACAGCACTCAGGAAAGTTTATTCCAATCCAAGAAGAAACGGGGTTCTCTGCAACAGCTGAAGTATTACTCTGCAAAATAAATGTTTCTCTTGAATATAAAACACAGGACAATCATAGCAGGCAAATCGTTAGTATGCAGGAGCTGCTGCATTAAAGCTCTGCCACCGAAGGCTAATTAATTCTATGTACCTTAACGATCACATCACAGGGAAGCGCTATTCTGTGTCTGAGTAGAAGCTCTGTGTACAAATAACACAACACACAAAGAGAAATCACACCTCTGAGAGAGGACCTTTTCATTCAGAAAAGTCAGTCAGCTTAAAAATGCTACTTACAAGAACCAGCACAGTAACCTGAATATCAGAAAAATAAAATTCAATACTTCAGTGAAAGTAATAGTAAGAGGGTTGTGCAGTGAGTGAGATAAATCATTAAGCAAATAAATCACTTAGCAGCTTGCAAATTGGCAGGACAGTGAAAGCAGAGATCAAATAAGAGATTTTGCAAATCCACAGGAAATGACTCAAGAAGCTAGATCAAGTAAAACTTCAGCTTCCAAGCCTCAGACACATTTGCTTCTCACCGTCAGGGTAAATATGCGCACACACAACATAAGCACATAAAAATACATCCAGATCTCACAGACAAGCTCTCAAGTATTAATCAGACAGTGATTAATACCCAGTCCTCCTCAGAGATATAACCATTATAATGGCCTTTAAATTACATGATTGTGCCCTGGGTTTTTCATATGGCTATAACTCTCCCCATATTCTGCTTCTGTAGTATCCAACTGCTAAATACCATGCTCTCCACTTCAGGCACATCAATGTTCCTGCTAATCAGAAATTTTTGGCATGAAAGATTTTGAGGATGTTAAGAGGTCTGTGCAATCTCAGCATCCTCTGGGGGAAAAAAAAGACATAGGATGGGTGGAAACATGTCAAATCATTACATCTGGTCTTTTATTGTACAGCAGCTGAAGACGTTCCTGCCATTTCCTTGCCCCCAAACGCTTACTCCTGCCCTGACACTTCCTTTTGCTGCCAGCTCAACTTTGCCAAGATGTTTATCATGCCATTCTGCAAGATAGATCCTTGAATAACTTTCCGAAAGAAAGAGGAATTGGGGGGTATTATTAGCTGGGACTATTTAGCAGATCCAGCAGTGTCACTTCTCAGCAGATGCATTAGCATAGCCAAGGGGGTAACAAACTGTGCTTTGCAAAGAAATGGGTGTGAAGAGGGTGGAGGGACAGGAAGAATTGCCACCCAAAAGAGCACCCACAGTCTGCCAAAGGGACTGCAGCAGGCTTGCACTCTTAACACATTATCTGGTGTTATGGCCAAACCTCTAGCAGTGGCAGGAGCAGTACTATAATATTGTGCCACAAAGCTGAGATTCTGGTACCATCTCCAAAGGACACGCTGCTCCTCCCTGAAGAGAAGACCTCAAAGCTTTCCTCAGGTCTTTCCTCCATCTCATTACTAGCAGTCCACAGATTTCTCTCCAAGTTTCCAGTTCTGTTCATGAAAAGAAAAGTTACAGCACTCAGAAACTGAAATTCAGCAGAGCAGAAACACAATTTCCACACCAAAATCTGAAGGCTCCTTCAAGACTAAATCCCACAGACTAGACTTGAAAGTTAAATCGGTATGCGACTCCCTTAGGAACTGCAGCCATATGGAGACTGAATATCCCAATGCAGTGAGAGCAGAGATCTCCCTACCTGCAGTGGGAAAGGGATGCTGCAGTGGAGGGGACTGGAAAAGCTGGAGGGCAAGGTGATGTGCTTAGGTGGTACGGATGCATTTCTTCTCCCAGGATTGCCTGATGACCTGATAGAGGAAGCAAAATCATAACTCATTACTAGTTACTCAACTTTGTGGGCCAAACTTTCTTTTCAATAGTCAGCTCCTGTTACCTCTCTTCTGTGGACCAAGCAAGTCCTGAGGGCAGATGTCATGGTGTAGCTATGAACACAACACAAGTTGGTAGAGTGTTTACAGTTATGGCACTGCTCATGGCAGCAAAAAACATTTGAGCTGACCTACAAGAAAAGCAGTATGATGTTAACCAGCATGCCAGTGTGCACTCCACAGCAATTCTGAACGTGGCTCTAAGGGGCAATTTGAACTCTTGTAGAGTACAAGGTGGGATGGGAAGAACACAAGGGTGGTGAGAAAACAGCACCTGAGCCTCGGGATGTGCTGCTGGGGGGGCAACATTGGCTCCCTGTGCTGCCAGAGCACTCACTGGGCGCACGGCATCACAGTACAGAAGCTTCCTATGGCTCTCCAGCCACGATGGGGAGCTGTACTGAGGCAGGCTGCCCTGGGCCAAACTGAACCAAGCTGAGCCAGGCTAAGCTGAACCCAGCCAGGCTGAGAGCAGTCAAGTTGAGGTGAGCCAAGATGTCCAGAGAAGGGCAGCAAAGTTGATGAAGGCTCTGGAGCACAAGTCTCATGAGGAGTGGCTGAGTGAGCTGTGGTCGTTTTTAGCCTGAGAAAAGGAGGTTCAGGATGACCTGATCACTCTCTACAGCTACCTGAAAGGAGCGTTGGGGTTGACCTCTTCTCCAAGCCAACCAGTGACAGGACAAGAGGACACACTCTGACGTTGTGCCAGGAGAGGCTAAGGTTGGACATTAGGTGGAATATCTTCACAGAATGGGTCATTGCACATAGGAATGGGCTGACCAGAGAGGCGGTGGAGTCACCGTCCCTGGAGGTGTTTCAAGGAAGACTGGACGTGGCATTCGGTGCCATGGTCTGACAGACACCGTGGTGTTGGGTCATAGGTCAGACTCGATGATCCCAGAGGTCTTTTCCTACCTAATCGATTCTGAGATTTTTGAGCGCGGCCTGGCAGGGCTGAGGCAGGTCTCGCTAGGTCCGGGCTGCGCGGGACCAAGTGAGGCTGAACCCGGCGAGCCGAGCCGAGCCGAGCC
>VZTB01010307.1:302039-404933 GCA_013397245.1 Thryothorus ludovicianus | reverse complement strand
CCGCAGTCCCGAGCCTGAGGGGGTCGGGAAGCGGATCCCGGGGGGGACGACACACGACGTCGCGGATCCCCGCCCCGGCCGCCGCCGTTTTGTGAATAGGAGGGCGGCCGCCGCCGCCGTCACATGACGCCGCATTCATAAACCCGGTAACCGGCGGCCTCCCCATTCACCGTCACCCCCCGCTCCGCAGCCCTGCCGCCGCCTCCCCGCCAGCGAACTCCCCTGAGAGGCCGCACCGAGGCTTTCAAAATGCCCGACGGTGCCGTTTTCCCCTTTTTTAATGCTTTCTTCCCCAAAATAAACCCTAAAGCTGCTGCAGCGGAGTGGCAGGAAGGGCTCTTTCACGCCGTGCTGGCCCAAGGGCTGTTCCTGGCTATCTCCTTCGGGGTTTTGACAGTCAAGAGGAATGACTCACTGGCGTGCAGGACTGGGCTGGTGCCAAGCGCCATAGGATGTACCGTGCTTTAAAAACGACTCCTTGCAGGGCTTATAAAGCAGCGTCAAAATTGTGCAACTTTTTTGGCTCGGTTTTGAGGTCCGAAAGAATCTTAATTGGTGGCATGTGCCACGCTTGCACCTTCATCACGGTAAACTTGTTTTAGGGCAGTTCACTGGAGAAATACGAGTGGCAAAGGAAATGGCTTCTGCACCCAATGTGTGTGTGTGTTGAGAGGAATTGTTATTTTGGCAGCTCTTAATGAAGAGACTGTAAATACGTGTTTATATGTAGCTTCTAAAATCGTGGTTATTTTGAAGTTGGTAAGGTTCTTGCAACAACAACAAAAAAAGCCAAAACAAACAAGCAAAAAAACACCAAACCAAAAAAAAATTCAAAAAAGAAGTAGTTGCATGCAGATTGCCATGACCTGACTGGTTGGAAAAATGTGGCCAACTCATTTCCAATAAAAGCCTGGTTCTTCATTTGGTTTGTTTTTGGTTTTTTTTAAACTTTGTAAATTGGACAAGAGGAAGAGAAGTGGGTCCCTGTCCCTGGGTTTGTGAACACAGGGCCAAACCTAACCCAATTCAGTGGACAAAAATCTGGTGCTCACCAGCCTTCATCTTGAGGCAAGATACTGCTCCAAATTTTCCTGCAGGGCACAGTGCAGAGGTGAGTGTTGATGTAAAATATCAAGCACTTGGCTCTGATGGTTGGCTGGGGGATTTTTTTCCCCTAACTATAGGCTGCAGTTTGTTTGGGAGTGAATTCTTCTTCCACGTGCTGCTGCACTGCCATGCTGACAGAGGCTTCAGCTAATGGTTTTCATGTGTGTGGAAGCTCTTGGGTCATGCCACCTTTCCTGGGGTCACCTGCCAAGCCAGCAGCACTGTGCTTTGGTCCCTTGGAGGTGGGGAGTGCTAGTGACCACAGGGAGCTGGTACCCAACCCATTCCAGGGCCACTGAAAACTTTTTTGGGGTCTGGACGTGTTGACTTTCAGGGTCAGTGATGCCTCGTGGTCCTTAGCTCGGTGCACATCCCAGGTGGCTTTCCTGGAGGCCATGGTTGAGCTTGTCAGAGTTTAGTGCAGGCCTTGGCTTTGTAGGGCACGGCGAGGTGTTTTAGGTAAGCAGTGGTTTCCTCTGTAAGCTCCTTGCTTCCAGACTTGCATTGATTGATAGCGTTGCTGAAGTCGGTGACTCATGGGTTGTTTTTTCATTTCAGTGGTGGGTGAAGTGATTTGATTTTTTTCTCCAATATATATGGTGTTAAAAGAAATAAGGACAGGCTCTCCTGATAAGTTTTCTCAAGCTGTCAGAACAATGGTAGTATAGAGCGCTATTTGCCCTAGATATCTGGCTTTAATTTGCATAGCTATTCTTGTTTCACTGAGTGCACTGTGAGCAAATGTTAACAGCCAGATTACAAAAGGAAGGACCACTGTCAGGATGCCTTTTAAAATTACCCTCTTCAAGTAAATATCAAGGGTTTCCCCCCCTTGTTTTGCTTTTTTTTTTCAGTAGGTTCTTGAGAACAGCTCGATTAGACTTCGAGTTTTGAGGTAATTTATAAAACCGAGGAGGGAAACAAACAGAGCTTAGGATACTGGAAACTCATCGGTCCCTTCAGAACTGCACCATTCCGGATCGATACTTAGAGGTCAATTTGTCATTGCCAAGCGAGCGCCTTTTTCTGCATCTCAGCTTTTATTTCTGCTTCCCTCCTTGCCCCCCGCTCAGCCCGTGCTTCCTCGCACGTTGCAGGGTGGGGGCAGGATGGTGATGCCAGGTAATAAATCAGAGGCTCGAAGCTGCGGTGGGGGGGATTTCGGGCAGCGCTGCCCGCAGAAGATGAGCGGCTGTGGGCGAGCCTCTCCGAAACCATCCTGGATGGGCTGCCCGTGGCTTTTCCGCCTGTGAGGAGGAGGAGAATGAAGCTGAACCCTTAAAGTGACTCGGTTATGCCCGGAGGCTGCCGCCTGCTCGTTCCGATGCATGGTTCCAAGAAAGTCACAGGAAGTAATTAAATGGAAAAGGTCAGAGAACAAGGAAGTGTTGGTCTGCAGCCTGTCGCTGCTTGGGATGGAGCCCGCAATGCCCTGGCCGGGCTGTGTCCCGGGAGTGTCCCTGCCACGCCAACGCACGCCCGATTTATTCCAGTGAGCTGGGAGCGCTCCTGCCAAGTGTTTGCAAGTGGGACTGGTCCCCCTGAGGTTTTTAATGAGCTGGGTTAAGTGGCATATGTGTAGGGTTGCTGTGGTGGTGTCCGGGACAGCAAAATGTGGCATGAGATCACACTCATGTATTTTTCCAGTCTAAGGGAACAAAATTATACTTAACTTGTTCTTGCTAGTTCTCCTGCCAGTCCCAAAAATCTCAATTCCCCCCACCTATAAGTAGACACCAGCAATGTTTGCTCTGAATACTGAGTCGGTCAGTATTGCAGATTGCCCTTTGGGCTGAAAAAAAATATTTCCCCCTCCCCTTCATTTCTACTACATTTTTGCCCTATTCTGATGATTTTTTTGTAGGTATCAAAGGCAGCTCATTCAGCTAAATTATTTTGCTGCAAGTTTTAGCCAGGGAGGAAGGCATGGGACACACTGTGTGTTACGACATTATCGCTTGCAAATAGGACAGGAAATGAAGGATTGCCAAAATATAACTGTTTATTTCTTGGCCTGAAAACATGACTGTTTAAAATATGACATGTAAGTAGCTGCTTTGTTCGATCTCTGGGAGTTGTTGTTTATATGGGAATAATAGACCTGTCAGATGAAGGAGAGGGGGAAAGAAAGAAGGGATTTACCCTTTCTACTCTTTCTACTTCTGTTTTGGAACTGCCATGAACAGAAGTTGTAGGTGGAAAATGTATGGAGAGGGCATTTGGTCAGACAGCTGGAAGGGAAACGTATGGGAAGAAGGTTGCCATGAGTGAAAGGGAGCTGGATTTTTAATTTGTAAGCACATTTGACCATGCTTTGGCCTGGTGCATCCCATGGATAACTCAGATGCAGCTCTAAAAAGGAGAAACCAAACCAGCCTGCCTTTGGGCCAGAAAGGGAGGTTTTTTGGTGCAGCTCCTCTCCTTGAGGAGTGTGGTGGGACAGGGAGTGCAGCGCAGATGCTGCACCAGCTATGGAATCATCTTTGACCTGTTTTTGCAGCCTGTTTTTTATCTCACTGAGGCACACCCTGGAGTGTGGGTTAAAAGGTAGGTTTTATCTACCTGTTTAATTAAATCCTAAGGCTGCAAACAAAAGTGCGTTGTGTGGCAAGGCTCACTTTTAACATGGGCTTAGTTTGCTGTTAGCTGGATTTAAACCACAAAATTGTTTCCTGTCGGCCACCAAATTGCAGGGACATGATGGTAGTTGTCCTCCTTCTGGACCAGGCTGGAAAATAGGAGCTCAGAAATGAGACACAACTTAACTATTGGTTTCAATCCCTCATTTTCCTTTCTTGCATGCTCTGGCATGCTTGAGTAATCGATAAATTCAATTTTCTTCCCTACAGCAGAATGGACATAGGAAATGCTCCCTACAACAAATTCACTGAAAAATGTGGCTTTTTTGTTTCTCCTTTTTTTTATTTTCTCCTTTTTAATAGCACAAGGTGATCTTTCTTGCAAGAGCTGTGCAGGGGTGGAGAGGGCACAGGGATGAGTGGAACTAACAGTACAGCTCTGGAGACCGTGTTTTTGATATATGCCCTGTTTGCTAAGTGGAGCATTTGATTTTTGGAGAACTTAGGCTTCTAAAGCAGTGTAGAATTTAAAAAAGAAATACAATAGAAAAGGTCAGTTGACTAAAAAAGGCACAGATAGACTGTGGAGTTGATTGACAGGGGATAGGAACTGCAGCAGGTCCCTATTTTCATGGTCTACCAAAAGCAAGCAAGAAGCTGTTGTCACATAAATCCCATCAGTGGAAAGAGAGATCTGCTCCAAGTCTGACAGCAAGCAGAGCAGGGCAGCATCTCCCAAATCTTGCTTGCACTGGCCATTTCTTTCCACTTTGGCCATGGGTAAACTCAGCTGATGATTACTAATGACTTCTTTTTTTTTTCATTTTCTTTTCTTTTTTTTGGGGGGTTTCTTTTCTTACCTATTGGTTTTCTGCCAAGATCTTCTGAGTTTTCCTTCCTTCCCGTTTCTCTACCCACGTCCACCCCCTTTCCTTGTCAAATTTCCTTTAATCATTTATTTTTCTGGTTCTTGCTCAGTGCTGTAAACTTGACCCTCTCAAGCTGCAGAGAAATGCAGCTGGGCTGTGCTGGTCACCTTCTCTCTGCATCTGACCCTCACCTTGCATTTTGCATCTGCTCTTGGGAGCAAAGGCTGGGTCTGCCCATGTGGTTTCTCAGGATTCGGTTCTTTGCAAGGCAAGGAAAACCATCTGCTGGCCACCACTGCTGGGTGAGTGGAGGCCATGGGCTGCAGGATGGAGCTGGGATGAGGGGCAAGCCCTGCTGATTCAGCAAGAATAGCAAAGCACATTCTGGGAGATTTACAACCATCAGGCTTGGTACCTTCAGGTGCTCCCAACCTCTTTTCTGCTCCATCTTGATGTCAGACAAGTGTTGTGTGGGCAGGTGGACATCATCTCAGATTCCAAGAGGATGTCTTCATTCCGTCTCCTTTTCTGTCTCCATTTCCTTTTCTCTGCACTCTTGAGGGTATTCTTTTGCTTCTTGCCTGTTTTATTTCTGTTGCTTCATGTGTCACGCTTGTCTGGAAGCAGGACTTCTACAACTCATGATGCAGCCAAACCCTCGTGGCATTATTTTCTCCTCACATCAGAGAAAGGCCACGTATGCGCCCAGTGTGGCCAGTGGAGTGAAACACTTTCTACCCCACGCAGTAGAAGTAGATGCTTCACCAGAAAGTAAGATGTTTTATCAAAAGCACTATTGCAAAGCCTGCTTTCAAGGCTGTTGGAGACCTTTCTGCCGACAGCCAACAGGTTCTACCTGTTGCAATAGTCTGAAGTGAGTTTTAACCCAGATTACTGTTTTTGTCTCTAGCCTGCTTGTTCTTACAGTCTATGAATAATTTTATTCGTTGACTTTCTTTGCTTGCAACTTGCGCTTAAAGGACTATGTTTTGGGGATTTGTTGTGTTCCTCCCCCCCCTTTGTTCTCAACTCCTACGTGTAATCAGAGAAGAGATCTTGAGTCTATCAGTGAGTACTGCTGATGGCTATTCCAGCTAGGAAGGAAACTTCTTACTGGCAGGCGTCGGGAGGAGGGTTTACAGGACTTTCTAACAACAGAAGTTGATTTCCCCATCTGTGGTGTTTCCAAAAGTGGGATTGCAGAGTTGCCCAAAGTGCTTGGATTTGACAGCAGTGTCTGGTAAGGAGTAAAGCATTCCATAACCTGAAGACGGTGGTGGTGATGAATTTTGTTCCTTGCTAGCTAGAGCTTTTTGTCCGAGGTACTACAGAAACAAGGGAAAATGCAAGCCTGAATTAGTATCATCGGTGAACTACTCTAAGAATAAATGGGCTTTCAGAAATAACATTAGGACTCATACCTGTGTACATCTCTTCCTAGGAACAAAAGTATTTGTCTCTCGTTGAGAGTAACCACTTCCCTCTCCTTTTTAATAGGAAGGTTGAGTTGGTCACTGTTGCACCTCTGCTGCTGCTCTGCCAGACTGGCACTGGGAGATGTGTTGTAAAACCTGATAGCGTCTTTTGATCATGTGTATTATGGGAAATGCATCTTCCGGCTTGTAGGGACCTGTGCTGCCGTGCAAGGACAGGAGCATGTTCTGCACATGCACTTAAGTCTTGAGGAGGTCTGGAAACACTTAGGTTGTTGGTTTTTTTTAACTACATTATACATACATCCTGTTTGGATAGTCCCATTACTTCTTTTCTTGCTAGCTGTAAGTGGCCGCTTCCCTCCTGTACATTAACATGTGGAACATCACTTGCCTTTTTGAGTAGTTGAGAGCAAGATTAGTTTCCATTGCAAAACTTGAAATACACTGAAGGCATTTTGTACAGCAGTCAGAGTTCCAGAACACTGCGGGAAATCACAAAGCTTCTTCCCTAAACATTGGAGCCTCTTGCAGCACCATAGTTTGCCTACCAGCTCCTTGCTGGTCCTCACCTCACCTACAGAAAGACATTTCTTAAATGATGTGGTTTTATACAAATTAAGTCCATATTTAGGATTAGTTGATGCCACTAGCAGCAATTAGTATCTGAGCTAAAGCACGCCTGTGTAATTTACCTTTTTTGTTCAAGTCTCTAGATTGTTTATGCTTTTTATGTATTTAATAATTCCCATACATTTTTTTGGGGGGACATACATGAGCTGAAAGAAGGGTCTCCATTCTTTCTATCTGGTTTTCTCCCTTTAAATATTGACAGCACTTCTTTTTCTGCAGCTGTAGTGACTCCTAACCCATAGCACCTTAAGCAGGTCCCTATTTCGAGGTGGATTCTTCCCAAAAAGGTACCCATCATATTCACCCTCCTCACTAAAAGCAGAGAGCTCAGCTTACCTCTGCTTGCTGCATTTCTTCACTGACATGTCCAGACACTCCCACCTGGGCTTCCAAGTGCTTGGAAGGCATGCTGGCTGTTTACCTGGTTTTACAAGTGGAAAGGTATGCCCTGGAGCTGAGAGAAGGTTGCTAACTAATGCTTCAAGTTGCAGCACAGAGAGAAGCATGTGCTTTGCTTTGGGTTGGGACAGAAGGAGACAAGGGGCAGATGAGCAGCTGGGATCATGCCTTGGTAGCAGTCGTCATTCTGGGCAGCTCGTCACTGCATCCATCTTTGTAAAACCTTGAGGGCTGTGAGAGGGAAAAGTATCCAGGTTCTAATGCTGGAGAGCTATTTCTTTGGTTTTCCAGTGGTCCAAGGGATTGCCATAAAAGAGCTGCTGGAAGGCATCAGCAGAACTGGCGAGTGCAGTCGGCTGCTGCTGTGGGAATCTGACTCTGGGGTTGCAATTATTTACAAACTGTCTCATTCTTAAAAATTGTGCAGAGATCTGATCTTTAAATTAACCTGGGTTAATTTAAAGCATACTTGGAGGTTTATAGATGTGTAGCTTAGTTTTGTTCAATTGCTTACTGTTGTTTCATTTATTTGTGTGATTACTACAACGCTTGGATCTTTGCACCTCTCCATAATTAGTCTGTTCTGTGTGGGTGGGGGTTTGAGGTCAGAAGTCCTGTGGTTCAGTAGGGTTATGAATGCCTAATTTTGCCTTAGATACAGTGGGTCTTGATGATGTTGACAAGCTGAGAAATTCCCCCTCCTCTGCTGGCAGGTTGGCTGTGAGAGTGCTGCATGGGGAGAGCATGTTGCTGAAGGTGGGGGCCAGACCTAGACCTGCCTTCTCCAATTTTCTCCACAATTTTGACAATGCAGCCACCTTACATGATCACATTTCCTAAAAACCAAGGTGTCTGATTCCTTAGTGCTGATTTATTTTTAAAGTTTTTATTTTTGTTTTTGATGTAGTATTAAAAGCCCTGCTTGCCTTGGTAGCAATGGAGTGCTGGGGTACAGACACCATTAGGTCTCCATGTAAATCTCTGTATTTCAGGAGCTTGTTATGCTCCACATATTTAAAGTGTGTGTGTTTATAAATTATGGAAAAGCCAGTGATACTTCAGTGGTGGGCTTTGTTATTTTAAATACTGTTGAAATTACAGCAAAAACTTTCTCTCTAGAGATTTATAATGCTGCCAAAGTAATTCATCCTTGACTGAAACTTGGCATGGGAGGTGTTAAGCTGGTTGCAGCCCATCATTACTTTACATGTTGTTACTGTATGTGTGCAGTTGGGTGGCTGTAAAGATAAAAAGGGTTAGGAAATGGTATAGAGTTTTATAAAATAGTAATTCTCATACTTGCATTGCTTGAATGACCTTGTGTTTTTAAAAAGGTACTTGGTGTTTAGTTGAACTAGAAGAAAAAGAGAGTGCACAGCTTGTTTTCTGTGTTTAAAAGAAAGAATAAAAAGCTGCAGTACAATTAAGCCATTAGAGCTGCTTAAGGGAAAAATTTCCTCTTTTTCTGTGCAAGTATTTGGCATTTCGTTATAAAAATACTTCATGACTATATTGAATGGTTGGAAAATTATTAAGCAGTGTTGGAGGTGAGCATCTGCTTGTTATTTGAAGGAAGTGAAATGCAAAGTTTACCAGATTGGTTAAAAACAATAAATAAAAAAAATTAAAGGAGTATTGAAAGGAGAGGGGCAGACTGGTGTGGAGAGGGAACTGGAGGCACACAGAGAGCACGATCTCACAAATGCAGTCAGGAAGTTCTAGAAATACCCTTCATAAACACTGCATCCTACAGGAAGAGCCTTAAAGTCCAAATAAACCTTTTCCCCTTGTGCCTATGTATACATAAACTCCACTGATGTGGAAGATCTTATCAGGTCAGTGATGTATCTTTTTACAGTAGTTCCTCAAACAAGTTACATGATAAATATCAACCTTTTTTTTATTTCATTTTTTTTTAGCTGTTTATCAGGTTTGTTTGTGCTTTTATCAGTTACTAAAGTCTATGTCTCCCTTACCCAGAAGTCCCAAACCTTTCCAGGTCAGTCTCTGTGGATAAGTGGCCATTTTTGGTTAGTTTTCCTTACAGATGCAGAGTTGTGCAGATGGGCAGAGTCAGGAGGAAGGTAATTTTATCTGTTCAACATGATGTGTACATGGGGGAGGATGATCTTCCCCCACTTCAAAGTTATGATTATAGGAATTTGGTATGTGTAGAAATGCTTAGCAGACAGCAGATAAAGGGGAGGCAGAAACAGGCTTATTTTGATGCCTTGGATTGAACTCCAAAGGAGATTGTTGATGCTGGAATTGCCATGGCCATCTTGCATGATGCTGGGCTGGATGATGTTAAAATATGTGAGCTTGCCTTACTATGATGTTTTTACCCAACTTCTCTCCTGTGCTTGGACATTAAAATCTTGCTTCTCTCCCTGGTTTTTTACTGTCCTAGGAGTAAGTGTGTGCCCAGAGACCAGGATCTGGCCAGGGTCTCCCAGGTTTTGGGTGTGGAGATAGTAGTTGGTGTGCCAGTGACCTCAGCTGTGCTGATTGTCCCCCAGTGAGCAGCCCTTTAAAATCACAGGCTGTGAATGAAAAAAATTACAGCTTAACAAAGTCTGCCACCAGTCATTCATTTGGTTTGGTTCTGCATGTGTGCCTTTAAACAAGAGTCCTGAAAAAAATTTCCAGTGAGTGCAGAAAAGCCCCCTCTTAATTCCAAATCCCCATAATCAACAAAAATGATTGTTCCCTAGAGTTAGTAGCCGCATGGACTATTTTAGAAATGGTGGTCCTGAAGATCCATAAATTGGAACGCAAAAAGCCTACGTCTGAAGCAGTTTTATCTTGGTTTGGCTATGGTCACTGAAATTCTGCAGTGCTTAGTGCTTCTAAGTCCATGTACTCTGTATTTTCTAGTTCAGGAGAGCTCTGGGTAAACTGTAAACTGGGTTAATTAGTTGATAATATTTGATGTTCTGTCCAAAAGTCATTAAATAATACATCTAGTAGCTTTGTTGCTTTGGTGTTTTGTTTTGGTTTTTTTTTCCCTCATTCCCTTTGCTATATCCCTAAGGAATCATGGGCCACCTTTATTAGAGTATTGGTGAAATAGCTTCCCCAACCTTTCATAAAGTCAAATAAAAAAATTAACAGCTCTTCTTATGGGAAGGAAGGAATGGGGAAAGAAGGGTGTTTGTGTACATTTTCCCATTCAGGTTTTAAAGAGAAAATATATAAACTTCTGGAGTCAGTGCTACATATCTCATGCCATTATAGGAGTTGAGAGTTGGAAGCTTTATTTGCCTTCTCAGCTCTGACTTAAACAAAACCAAAGGGGAATAGCAGTGAGCAGGAGAGCACTTTGCTGCTTTGAGTTTGCCTCTGTTGGCCAAAAGCACTCCACATTCAGCAGTGATTGAAGCAATAAAATCACACAGTGATTTTGCTAATCCATACTCTTTGGATTGTGGATATAACTAAGGTTTCTCTGATTTGGGATAAGGTGATACAGAGGAGAAAATACATCCTTTTTTCTGGCACTTAAGTGTTGAGATTTTAAAAGACATACCTTTTGTGCAAATTTCATATGAAGAAAAAAAAAGCAATTCAATATTATTAGACTGTTTACCTCTTTTGCTTGCTCTCTGCTGCAGGAATGGGAGGAATAATTTCTCACAAGCTCATCTACCAGTTTTGTGGTTCTACATGAGTCTGGTAACCTCCCAAACATAGTCAACTGCAAGTAGTGCTTACTTCTGCATATTTTAAGATGGAAAAAATTGCTCTGATTTCTGTGTTTGGGGTACAGATGGTAGAGTTGGAACTGAAAATGCGCATCCCTGGTTGAACACTCTTCAGATCACCATTCGCCTGGGGTCACAAGTAGTGAGCCCTGGCTATACCTGCTCACAGTGTGGGTGTTTAAAACTGCCAGGTGCTGCCTTTGTCCAGTATAAAGAAACCCCTACCCTGTAAGCCAGGGTTGGAAAACCCAACTGCTTTGCAAGAGGCATCTGAATCTGTTTTCTCTGACCAGTTGTCTAAGGAGCCGTTAGACACAATATATAACATAAGCTATTTGTTGTGAATAATGCTGTAAAGAACTCAGTAATGGGCTCCAGGGAGGTAGCTGAAAGCTGCTGCTGCTAGTTGCAGGGAACGTGCCTGCATTTGGAAGAGATTGTCTCTTGAAATGATCAGCATTAACTCTCCTTCAGTTGAGAGCCAAGCATCAAAGACAGATCTTTCACATCCTCTCTCACCTTTGTATGAAAGTGACTTTCCAAATCATAGCATGTGTTAAAAAATGCTTGGTAGGTAGCTACTGATGTTACTTCTGAATGTAGTTAGCACTAGATTTATTTTACAGTGGATACTGGAGTAAACCCTCCTGTGTGTAATGAGACCAATGGGGAGAGGAAGCAAGAACACATTGGCAGAGAAATTTATCTTAATTGGTAATAGATCAGTAGAAAAAATATGAATTCTTTTTCTTACTGAATTATTTCAGCTCATAGTTTTATTAACTGCCATGGTAGGAATTTAGGCCAGTTGGGTCACCCTTTGCTAGAGAGAGCACAAGGAAATGGTGACTGTTTTCCTTAGACCAGTACAAGTGAATCTTCTTTGTGTCTGCAGATGGTGTCTTCCAGTGTTAGACAGTGAGAATCTTCCTTGGCTTATCGTTGAGGGGTGCATTCCTTACCAGAAACAGAGCACCTGGCTGTTTCCTTACCTGTTCAGCCTTATGTTCTGGATTCTGCACTCTTAAGCTCTCATTTCCTTAGGTGGATGGAATAAATGTTGAGTCACTTTCCTCTTCTTCCGCATGTGACTTCTGTCATCAAGAAGCTTCTGCTGCTTCCTGAACTTGTGAGTAAAGCCAGCTCCTCAGGACAGAGAAGGGAATCTCCTTGGGAGCACTCTCCAGCATCAAAATGCCCCACATAAAAGCACGTTTGTACATTTTGTTACATGAAGGAATTCCTGGCTGTACCCAGCCCTGAGTAAATAGCCAGGGAGAGGCAGCTGAAGCATGACGGTGGAGAGCAGAGACGTGAGGCGTGGAAGTCCACAGTGCAAAGCAAACAGTGAACGGAAAACGTGCTGCGTTCTACAGAGATGGTGTTGGGTTAGGACAGAACTGTCTGGCACCTAAACCTCTCCTCAAGATCACATGCAGCAAGTACAGAAAATGCAGAAAAGCTAGTTGAAGTTTTTTTTTTAATCTGTATGTAAATTTTTCTGTTATGTCATGCATTTCAAGACGCTTGAAAATGATAAGTATTGATCAATGAAAGAAGTAACCCCTTTGGAGTGTTTTGCCGATTTGATGTTTTGCTTTGAATTCTGGACATCAGATAACTTAAAAAGTTTATAATCTTTTTCTCAAAGATGTATTATATAAGGTTCAGGACAGTCCTACCTGTGAATTCTCAGAGCTGCCCTTAGAGCTCGCTAGGTTAGTGAGATGGCAGAAAACCAAGGAGGATTTTCCTTGGATGACATCAATGGGATTGTCTTTGGTTGAGCACCTGTTTCAAGCATCTCTTGCTGTATAATTCATAAAGGGTATTTAGAAACTCTCTTAACACCAAAGGGAAATCATTGAATCCCAGGAAAAAACATATGACTGGAGAGAGGGCAAAATGTGGCTTGTTGGAAGGTGCTGCATTACAGGGAATATGAATGAGTTTCTTCAGGTAATTGAATAAAGGAAAGTTGAAAAGTTTGTGCTTTTTTACAACTTGTATATGTGCTTGCTATTTTAGATATTTTTATAAATTATATATTTGCTTATTCCGAAAACTAGACCTTAAATGTGGGGGAAAGAAATATCTAAAAGGTTAAGTCCAGTCTCTGTATATAGTTTTATTTTGGAGCATTTTAAATACAGAAACTTCTTCTGCAGCACTGTGGCTTTGTAATTCATAAGGTAAATAAAGACGTTTAATATACTAACCTCTTGTGTGCTTAAAAAAGATACTTGCTTCTTATGTGATAACTTCCCCTCTGCAGGATAAGCCTTAGTTTTGTCGAGAGTGCCTTGTTGGCATCATCTCCAAGGCTTCTGCAGGCTGTCCCCCCACGTTGTACAGCACTCTTGGCTTGGGTTGTCCATGGTTGTACCTCTAGTTTTGTGAATGTGTTTTGGCATTCAGCACTCCTCTGCCTTATTCGTCGTATGCATACACTAGTCAGTTCAGGTCAGGGAGCAGGGTTGTGGCAGAGTGGGTTTTTATTTTTTTTTTGTTTGTTTCTTTAGCTATGCAGTGTGCTGACTGTTCTTCCTTTTGGCTAAAATTAAACCTTCTTCCCACCCCACGCTGCTCTCCCACCCTTGGACTTCTATTACACAAGGCATGAGAGACATGCAGAGCAAACCATAGGTTGGCATGAAGTTTCAATTAACTATTAAGTTTTTTTAGCTAGGGATATGATCTAATTAAGCTTGAAGAGCATGCTTGCCCCAGGTGAATAGAAAGCTTGCCTGAACAAGCATTGTGGCACCACGCAAAATTACTCCCTATCAAAGGAAAAGCTTAATTTTATCCTTACAAATCTAAATGGGATGTAGCACCTTCAGCAGCCCATGGGTGCAGGTTAAAGTTAATAAAACCAGCTATTTGGAGACAGTAGGGATACCTCTGGGCTCATCGAAGCCCTCTATGCCCATTCCACAGCAGCATTTCAGGAAAGCAACTGAGGAGCCTCTTGGAGCTTGCAATGCCATGTGCTTGGCAAAGGAAGTCCCAGGCACTATGCAGGAGTGGGATTTTTGAAATAGTGCCTGTACCAGCCTCCCTACTGACAACAGGTGGTCATTACTGGCTTGATGGGTGTCTGGGATCCCTAGCACCAGAGCTCAGCCTTCCCCATCACTACCTTGCTTGGCAGGAGAGTCCAGAGGCTGTAAGTGCCATGAAGATTTTTGAAGCTGCTGGAATTTTTTTACTGTTGTTGTGATTTATTTCTCACGTCATTTGTGTGCCAAGTAGTGATGGACCTCAAACACTGGCTGATTAATGGATAAATGCCCCTTGCAGCCAGACTGTGCAAAGTGAAAAAGCCATGAGATGTCCCATAACAAAAGTCCCAACGCTTTCAGCATCATCTGGCTTACAACTGTCCTGGACACTGTCCTGTCATCAGTGCTGCCAGAGCTGAGAAGCTGAATGGGTGGCTCATTCCTTCATCTGGAGCAAAAAAGGGGTGAAGTCAGGATATCTGGGTGTCATTTCAGAGTTGAAATTACTTTTCTAGGTGTCCTATCGTGGTGGAAAGCACAGGAAGGCTTGGTAAGCACTGTATATGGGTGCAGCTCCTTACCACTGCCTCAAGTACTTAATTAGCCAGGGAGCATCAATTTCAACAGTGTTTCTGATAGTGGTTTCCTGGAAGTTGGTGGTCATGGGCTCCGTCTGTTATTGTTGTTATTATTCCAATTTCTGCTTGTAACTGATGTGAGTTGTTTAATTACCAATACCAGTACTTAACAGGAGGAGCTACAAGGTGGTGTGTAGAACATTTGGTCCCATAAAACCCTGGTACACAAGCACATGTGGGGCAGAAAAACCCAGAAGATAGCAAGGGTGAAAACTGGTCTATTGAATTTGCAGCAGTTCAGCAGGTTTTGAACATAAATAGTCATGTGGAAAGGAAATGTGAATTGGCAAAAGGCAGGTACCCATTGATGACCATACTGTTACAGGCAGTCACTGTTCTTAATACAAAAGCAGAAGGTATGTGGCTTGGTGTAGTGTATGTCAGACAAATAGCAGCTGCTTAATATTTGATCCAGTATAGAGATACTTATATATTTCTGTGTAACAATCTTACAAATAACATCTGCATCATTATTGCAGTTGTAGAGGTCAAATCCAAGTGGAAAGCAGGGCTGATGGTGTTTCAGTTGCATTTTCTTAATGTAGATAATTTTCCCCCTGATAGTTAACTAACATCCACCAAGTAATGTGGAAATTTAATTGTATTTTCTAAACAGTGAATGCCCTATTCAAAGGGATGACTTTCAGAGGACAAAAATAATTCAACTATAAATGATACTTAGGAGTGGAGTGGTGAGGACATATTAGGAGCATAAATATTTAAGCCTTTTTTTCAGGTTAAGTTAAACTTATTTTCTGCATTGATGGCTTTCTGTGCTCTGGGAATTCTGCAGACAGGTTTGATTTCTGCTCTTAGGTTGGCATTGAGTACATGGGCATGGCATTGGTTGCAGTGGGAATTATCTAAATTTCTTGCAGGCTTTTGCAAGAAAAAGGTGGATAAGTTGATTCAAAAAGATCCTGAATGAAGATAAATTGATGTGGGGGTCTCTGTCTCCTACTCTCCACACCTCCTTTAATGGCAGAAGACCCCTGGACAGTGCTGTGTCTTCAGCCTGACTCACTTAAGGAAGATAAGTTACGTATGATATAACAGGAGTCTGAGGGCTCCTTGTCATGCCACCATGAGTGAACACAAGATATTTCTGAGACAGAAGCAAAGTTCTGTGCCTCCAGACAAAGTGATGGGGTCTGTTCAGCTTTGGTGACTCACGGTGGTCTGAAAATAGTTGTGCCACCAGGTTGCTGCAGAAATGTTGGTTGGCCCCAGCACATCCCAGCTGCATCCTTGTCATTCACAATAGTGTTGGTTTTATTTTCGTTTGAACAAAAACTTAAGGCAGGAAAGTCCAGAACAATTTTTTCTGTTTGTGGCAAATCCCTTCATTTCCAACAAGTGCTACCATAATATTGTTACAGTAAATATACCAAAATACATATCTGGGGGGAACGCCTAGTTCTGCGGCTGTGGGGGAAATGCAGCATCAAAATAACTTGATTTATTGGTGTCAGCTACAGGGTATTGTCCATGCATCAATTCACAATGGCTTTAGATGAGGTGAAAACTGAACAGGGGTGTTGGTTAGGGAAACAGCAGATCTGTAATGTGCAGGATGGCCTCCCCATCTGACAGCTCTGGGGACCTGGGTGAGGAAACTCGCTGCAGCTGCTTTTGTATGGAGAATAGTATGACCTGCAGATGGAGGCTTTTGCTGGTATCTTAAGCTTCAGAAAAACAAATATTCCCTCAAAATAACATAAAAAAATAAACTTCCACTTCTTCCTGTTTTTATAGTTAGCTTGTTTCCTCAGTGTCATGGTTTGTCTCCAGTACTGTAGATTGTTAATCTTCAGAGGATCAGGACCTTCATAGAAGTATTTCCTGTACATGTTTGTCTGCCTTTTTAACAAATTAGTATCTGCTTGTTCTCCTCTGAATTTTCCTGCAAATAATAGGAAACTCTCCTCAATAATAAGGCTTTTTGCTAGGAAAATTATCTAGGTGAATCACTGCCAAGGGTTAAAGTACCTTTTTATGACTTTGTTGATGGCATCCTTTAGGACATCTGCAAGTAGCACCAAATTCCAGAGGTCACTGTCCTTGTGTTAGTTTTGGTGAAGCATTGTTTCAGCTAAACTTGATTTACTTGGTTTTGAATGCATCTGGAGGACTCCTGTTGGAGTGTTAGCTAGAATTCCAGAGGAGGGATGCTGCTGCATCCTAAGCTTTCTCTTGAGACAGCCACAGATTTCCGCCTAATCCTTTAGCAAGGTGAGCACTGGCTATTAGTCAACAGGGAAGTGCCTGTTTTCCACATCCAGATGTTGCATTTCCTTTTTATAGTGGGATGGGAACAATCTTTTCAGCTGTTACACTACTAACTTCTACTTTTAGCTAATCTCAACATAGTTTGTAAATATATGCATTAAATGTGTAAATATATTCCTTCTAAAACAAGGGGGTGTGTGTGTGTGTGTGTGTGTGTGTGTTGGATGGGGACTTAACTCCCATGACCTTGCTGGGCTCATTGCAGCCTGAGCACATCTGGACAAGGTGAAGACAGGAGAAATGTGATTTCTCCCCTCTCAAAATTGATGGTATGCATCATCCTTGCATTTCCAAGGGAGAGCACTGGATTTGGATGAGTAACTGACTTTCCCCCTCAGCTTTCTATTTCAAAAGGAGCTGTCATCATATGACTCCATCACTGAATCTGCTGGAGCTGGGCCTGTAAGTCAGAGCTCATTCTGGCACTGCCTCAGGTTTCCGTGGCAGAATGCTCTGGGTTGTGTTGGTATCCACAGCATCTTTTCAGCATTGGCCTCATGGCTCCCGCAGCTGTCCTCGTGCTAGCAGCCTTCCTCCTCGCGGTGCTAATGTGAATAAAAAGGCATCCCTGGACAGAGGAGCAGCTTGTGGGCCTTTGCCCCACTTTGCAGATTGATGCTGGAAATATCCCTGTATCACACTCAGAGAAGCATGGGGGAGGTTTTCTTTGGTTTGGAGATTTTTTCAGATGTCTCGTCAACCTGTGATTTCCCATCATGCTGCAAAGTGTTTAGCTAAGTTTGTACTCGTCTTGCTTTTGGGCAATGAGTCTCTCCCTTAGGAGGCCAGGAAGCCATTGCTGTTTTTCTGAATATTAATTTCTAGTGGAAAAGAAGGCCTTGCAGGGCAGTCTTGACACATCACTTTTCTGCTGCTGTCTTGTGTGGGAGTCATCATAGCGGAGTGCTGGGCAAAGAGCTGCCCTCCCTTTGCACAGATGCAGCAGAGACCCATCTTCAGAACAAGACTCTTCCTTGCTATAATTTCTCTTGCTCCAAGATATTAGTGGACAAAGTGGCAGAGGCAGATAAATCCTAAAGTCAAACTTGTAGCTGGATGAAACTGCCTAAAGCAAAAAAACCCAGGTTTGTAGGTGGAGCATAAAAGGGCAAGCATGCACCTTTTGTTCTTGGAGTTAAAACCCTAGTTAAATCTGAGTTTAAGGGGAGGAGAAAAAAAAAATAAAGCCATTTTGGATTGAGATAAACACTTGTGGTTTCATTATCATCTTCTGAACATGCGTAGAGTGGTTGTTGCACAGCTTGAGACAGAGAAAAGCCAGTGTGAAGTTCGGGAAAAGCCCCAGAGTATATCTTTTTCCTCCCTTGTAGATACTTTAATAATTTATTGGAAATGGACAGTATGTGTTATAGATGGGGCTTTTCCCAAACATAAAAGGTAGATGCTTTCTTCCCATGGATCTTCTGCAAGGAGATAGTGTTGCTTCTCTTCAGGGTTCATTTTTTGATGCTTTTAAACAATACTGTGGCCATTTAAATTAATAGACTTGAATAAGCTGTTAGCAGGTTTTTTTTGGTCTGATGTGGTATTCCCCAGTGAATCCAGAAAATTTGAGATGGCAGCTCCCAGCTAATAGTGAGTGTACCAGAAATCCTGGTGGGTACAGGATGAGAAGCTGCTTCACCATCTTTGCTGCTAAAAAGAAAGGCCATGGGAGCCTTTGATCTCCTCCATCTGTATCAGGGGACCCCAGCTGTCCTTACACTGAGCCTTTTTGGAAGGAATTGGTGTGACAGCATGAACATGTTGAACAATTCATCCTTACCTGCTAGAATGAGAAAATAGGATGCCCCCTTGATGAGTCCCCTGGTTGATTTCTCTGCAGTGTGTAAGCACAATCCCTCTTGCCAGGGACACATTCAGCAGGCACACGGCATCACCGTGAAATCTTTCAGTATTTAAGAGCTTCTGCCTGTTAAAGCAGAGCACAGGAAATAGAAGCCATTAGATGCATGTGACAGTGTTGTGACCAGGCGAAGGACAGTGGTAGGGAGAGAGGCACAGGCACGCAACTGGCAGCATCATGAGGAAACGCTTGTTTGTTTGTCCTTTTTCCAAAGCCCTTCGGCTGTGCAAGGGAAGCGACGGCAGAGATGTAAACAGGAAAGCTGGCTGCAGGGACAACAACTTAGGGGTTAGGAGATGCACACGGTTGGCCAGAGGAAACCAAAGGTACTGATGAGAAATCTCTGCCTGCTACAGAAGTTAAATAATAAAATCAGTAAGCTAAGAAATAGAATCATAGAACAGTAGAATGGTTTGGGTTGGAAGGGACCTTAAAATTCATTTTGCTCCAAACCCCTGCCATTGGCAGGGGACATATCCCACTAGACCAGTTTGCTCAAAGCCCCATCCGACCTGACCTTAAACACTTTAGGAATGGGACATCCACAGCTTCTCTGGGCAGCTTGTGCCAGTGCCTCACCATCCTCTGAATAAAGAATTTACTTTTAATATTTAACCTAAACCTTCCTTCCTTCCTTCTTCTGAAAGCCATTCCCCAAGTCCTACCACTGCATGCCCTTATGAAAATAGTTAATGCTGGATGTCCTGATCCAGGGCAGGCGTGGTGACACTTGCAGGAATCTTTACAGGAGGGGAAGCCTGCCTTGTGTTTTTTCTGTGCTCTGAAGGAGGCAAAATGTGAGGCTCGCTGTCATAAATGAGCAATAAAATAGTTCCCGCATTACTAAAAATGAAAGTGGAATCATAAGTGTTAGCCATCTTCCTTTAAGTCTATAAAATAGCAACTTGTTCCCAAGAGCACTAAAAAGAAGAGCTGGACAAGGTACAATTTAAGGGCAAGATAATGTTTTACTAACCCTGATAGAGAAGCAGAGTGATCCTGAAAACTTAAAGCTGGTTGGTTCAAGTTAGTCCCTGGCAAAACAGGGAGCTGGCTGACAGGAAGCACAGTCGACATCAGATTGGAGAGTATCAAGCTGGAGCTGGTCAGCACAATTTTATAGGAGTTTTCGGTGATTTTAGGAATGTAGGTGGATAAAGGTTATCACATCCTGGTACATGCCTTTTGGTCTGCAGGTGATTTTACCATTTAATATTGAGTTGTGGTATGGGGCATTCCAGGAGATAGTGCCAGCCCTCAGAGAGCAGTAAAGATGATTTGAAATCTAGAGGGAAGAAATTGGAGAAGACACAAAAGGATAGAGGGAAGAAATTGGAGAAGACACAAAATTATTTCTCTGGTTTAGGATGTGCATAATTAGTCTGAGAGTACTCATGGTGAAAAAAAATTACCCTAAAGAAAGGGAAAGCAAAGATGCAGTGGCTAAAAGACTCACACTTAAGTGCCTCTACCTTGAGCTAAGTATTAGAGTGCAAAATAAAAAGGGAGGAGCAAGGCCTTGGTTTTTTAGTAGCTTGTTTTTTAAACCAGTTTCCTATCAAGAAAATGAAAGTTTGCAGCGTGCCCTGTGATGACTGAGGCCATGTCACACAAGTAAGGCAAAGTACAGGGTTGTATTTCCTGGAGTATATAACAGCTGTTTGTCCAGGTATCAATTAGGAGCCGTGAAGGAAGGGTTTAATTAGAAGAAAAGCACACGAGGCTTTTCCAGCGTGGAGGAGCTCGGTGCATGTCATTTGTGTAACCTCTTTTCTGGTCATGGATGTTTATTTGGAGTCAAGTAAGATGCTCTTGGTGCTGTCCTTTGATCTGTCTGCAGGAAAATGAAATCCATATGGCCTCCACCCAGATCCTGGCTGGAAATACCTATCTATGCTGGGGTCATTTTTTGTTGTCATACATACATGTACAAAGATCCATTCATCTATGAGAGTGACATTCAAAATAGGGAAGACATGATAATGATATGTAGGGAGGGGCATTTCAGTGCTCCAGGAGTGTTCAGCAGCCTAAAGTATATCAGAAAATGTCTCAAGTCCTTCTTAGGGATCTAATTTTGTTTCCTTTTTTCTATTTTTGCCATACTTCCTGCTCTTTCTTACAACACTGCTTAATGAACCCGGTATTCAAGAAAGCTTTGTGGACAGCAAGGGCAGCATAAGTGCAGTGGGTGTCTCTCAAGTGCAGGGCATAAAACTACACTGACCATGTCTATGAAGTCTTTTGTAAGAGCTTGTTTGTTTGGAGGGCATTTGATTGACTGGGGGTTTTTTTATTTGTTCTGTTTTGGATTTTGTTCTTTTTTTAATCTAAACAAAAAGGGTGAAAAGGGACCTCCTTTACCTCACACAAGGCACAGCAAGCAGTGTTCAGGCAGTATTACTGTGGTTAATCTTGGATGCTACACTTGAGGTAGGTTGTTTGGTGTTCCCAGAGGGTGAGGCATAACAAGAGTCAGTATTCCTGAAATGGACCTGGGTCTGCAGGTACTCTGACAGCTCACACTGCTCTGGAATTGTGTGCTAAGACATCTTTGTGCCCGGTTCACATCTGCCAGGTCCCGGGTGCTCTGTTAATGTTTTGCTGCAGAAGTTGAGCCCATTGATGTGACTGCTGTTAACAAGGTGACTGAATTTCACTCTCCTCACCACAAGTACTCCAGCAGCTACAGTGAAAATGGGCTTCTTTTGCTCCAATCACTGTCTCAGCTCTTTGAACTATGCTTGCAGTTGGCTGGCAGGCAGCAAAAGGCCACCACCTTGCTGGCTCTCCAGGTGCAGTGTTTACTTTAGATTTCTAACAGCAGAACCCTGTAGCAGCATTAATTTTGCTGGGAAATGGAGAAAATGTCCATGTGTTGGCACAGCCACTCACCAGTCCGTGCTAGGAATCGCAAGAAAACTTCAGGGGGTATTTCACTGTAGCACCGAGCCACTAGGGCTGGTGTGCAGTCTACTGGACTGGACAGTATTTAAGGGGAAAAATAATAATTATTTTTATCAATAATTTTTCTTAAAGGGCAGCAGCATTGCCAGTCTTGGTACTGAGGTTTGTTAGCTTAGCCTTAAGGTTAAAGAACATGTGCAAATGTAAGAACTCATCAGTTGATGCTGATCCAGTGACTTGGTATCTGCTTCCCTTTGGAGAAAACCCTTGGGAGCAGGGCTTGAAGCCAGCTGAATGAGTTGGTGGTTCTTCTTGACTGATGCAACAGCTTCTGGATGTGGACAAAAGGCAAGGAAGGGCATTATTTCCATCCCCATGGATTGAGTGTGCTGTAACATTTGTAACAGAGAGCTTTTTTCCTGTCTTGCATTTTCACACACAGTGTTTGTCCCCACCGGCGTCTGACCCTGAGCAGAGCAGCAGCTTTGCAGAGATTACCCAGATGGTGGCTCAACCCAGCCCCATGAGCTGAGGGCTACCCCACAGCAGCTGTGAGATTGTGGTACCTGTACAGTGTGATGGATTTTCCATATAATTTGTTGTACTGGAACTATTAATGTTGCTCATTTCTAAGAACTCTCTGATGGTCCCAAGTCTCTCTGTGTGCTGAGCCTTGAGTTTTTACAAGGACCAGTGGCAGGATGGTCTGCAGACCAGTAGGAAGGCAAGAAAACAGGAAAGCTTTGGGGAGGTATAACTGCTTGAGATGTTGTTTCAAAAACATGATTACGACATAGCTTATTCAAGGATAGTTTTGTCTTACACTGGGAGGCTAATTTCATCTTACCCCATCCCTTGGGAGAAAAGCTTTAGAAACCTTTTTAGGGACTTGCAGCAAAAAGTGCCAAGCAGCTTTCTTGAATTTTTCTGGCTGACGTTGCTTTGGATTTGTATGCTGAGTTCTTGCTGGAGACAGATGAGGATTGAGCTGATGGGTGCTACATTAGGCATTTGAAGGTAAAAGCAGTGTTGCTGCAGAGCTTAAAGAGGAAAGTGAGGTGGCAAATTCTGGCACATCTGGAGAGGATGAGATGTAGACTGGGGATGTGCAATTAAAATCTAAAAAAAACCCCACCTATTATTTTTAATTACTTGCATAGCATGATACTCTGACTAACAAGTTCACCCATTGGTTGCAAATGCACTTTTACCAACACAGACTATCCTTTGCCGTTAAACTAAAGATCTTTTTATGTTGTATATCAAAATTCAGTAAATGCAGCTGTCCATTGATGCCACTGTAACAAATTTCACATGCTGCCTGTCTTCATCATGGCTTTCGACTGTAGCTTGATTCCACTGTCATGACAAAATCCAGCCAAGCTTCAAATAGGTGCCTGCAGCTGGACCTGCACACGTGCTTGCTGGGTGCTGGAGAGAAGCAGTGAACAAATGTTGGAATGTCATAGAATTAAAATTATTTGGATGGGAAGGGACTTATAAATGCCATCTAGTGCAACCCCCTCTGATGTCCCAGCATCCTCCGTGCAGCATAGTATCTGCTCACTGAAGCTGGGTTCAAGCCTCCTTGGTCCTTAGCTTAACATTTCCATGGTTTAAGCATGAAGTTTTCAGGAGCACCTGTGATTTCGGATTGTCAGTGTCTGTAAAGTGGGGATGCAGCTTTCCTCTGAAGGATGCTTGCAGGCAGCATCACCTGGATCATCGCTCTCCACCTTGGGGAAAAGGGGATTTTTGTCCCAAATCAGGGTTAAAACTATTTGGATTTAAGGCAGACAAAAGCAGCTGAGCCTGGAAACAGTTAGCTTTCTTCTCCCCTTGTTCCTAATCATCAGCATAGATTAGTTCAGAAACTGGGCAGATATTTTTAGAAGCTGCTTTCAGAGCCCTAGTGTCACAATTTTTATTCTTGTTATCAGCACTGAGGCATTTCTTGAGCAACATTTCTGCTTTAATAGGAGGGCGTTAGGGATCATTGTAAAACTTGTGGGAGCATACACAACACCCTGGCTGAGTGAGTCGTGAAGGTTTCTGAGCAGCCAGGAAGCCTTTGAGACACAGTGTCCAAAACAAAGCTCGTGTGCAGGGATTTCACTGTTGGTACTTCAGTTGTGTGGTCTTGCAGGAAAAGATGGGGTACGTGAGGCTCTATAGCTGATTCTTAGAGATACCAACTCCTTGCCCACTGGAAATATTTAAAACCTCATTAAAAGTTGTGATGGAGGCAGACACATTGGAAGGCTCAGTGCTTCCTCTGAACCTTCTGAGTTGTTTGGACCCTTGGTCCCAGCGCTGTGTTGGCAGCTTTTGGGAATAAATTGCTGACAGGCTACCAGAGGAAATGACACCTGCATTCAACTTTGGACCTGTTTGCAGTCCTGGGTGCCTGCCGGGCCGGGGCAGCCTCTCAGCAGCACATTTGCCCTGTCAGCTGCTGCTCAACACCCCCATCATGTGTTTATGGCAGTTGTATTGTAATTATTTTATTTTTTTCCCAGCCTGTAGCCAGGGTGGGGAAGCAAGGATCTTTGGTCGATGTTCTCTCCTGAGCCTTCCTTCCGAGCTGGGAGGATATTGGAGTGAGTAATGGTCCGGCTGAGGCTGTAATGTGCAGAATACCTCTGGGCTGACTCACCCCGCACTGTGCAGCACATCCCTCAAGGAGACTGAATCAGCAGCAGAGGGAAGCGCCTGCCCAGCTGCCAGCTGGGGTGAGGGGTGACCAGCACACACAGGGAGGCTGCTGGTGGCAATGGTGCTGAAACGGAGCAGCAAAGGTTTAAAATGCAGAGGAAATGGCATCCCCCAGCAGGTAAGTGTGCTCTGGCTGTGTATAATTCCATATTTTTTATTCTTGGGGTTCTTTTTCCTCCGCCTTCCCCCATCTGCCCCCACAGCCCTTCTGAATGTTGTCTAAATCAGCATATAATTTACCAGTGAATATGTATGAATTCTTCTGTGAAACACAGCCTTTCATTTATGGTTACATATCAAATTTTTTTTCAGAACTAATGGTTTAACATTCACCCTTTATTTAAATACCAGTAGGAGAAATACATGCTGCCTGGGAAGCTGCTTCTCTTGATGTCCCTCTCCATGGACATTTGATGGAGTAGGGGATTTATAAAAAAGGTTGAAGGCAAAACTAATGTGCATGCTGGTTTTGATATAGCCAAGAATGTCTTCTTTTTGGCAAAAGATGAAAACCCTTTAGATTTAGACTGCAATTTTTCTGGTTACTACCTCACCCCTCCTCTGATACAGACCCAGCTGGAACGGAGTCACAGAGTTATTTTATTTTTTTAATATTTGCAAAATATTATCTACTCTTCATAGTTATACATGTCATTGAGGATGTTTACAGAGGGATAAATATAGTTGTAATCTCCAGTGATCAAAATGGAGGAGAGTGGGGGAAAATTCAACTTCCTTTGGGTGAGCAATATTTTTTCTTTTCTTTGTAAACTTTACAGGAATACTCTGTATATGTTTGTCTGCAGACATAATCATTTCTATGGAATGCAGTTTCTGTGGTTGTCAATTGGGGTATTTTTTGTTAAGTATTGCTGTTCATTAGCTAACATGGGATGGCAGTAATGGAGTGCTTATGGTCAGTTTATGGTTATGGTGCTTATGGTTAGGGGAAAAAGTAGGGTAGAACTTGATTTTGACTTTTTTTTTTTAGGTGGGGAGAATCAATTCAAGATGCAGATCTTATGAATCTACCTGTTTGGCTGGCTAAATTTTTTTTGTGATTTTTGCTTATCTTACATGTGATATAAAACAAATACCATCTGTCATGCAACAACAATTTATTACTCATTACTGTAAATGATAGTGCTAATTAGCTTCCTTGTAGTTGTTAATATTTTGTACTCTTGCACAAAAATAGGAGGACTCGAGGCTGCAACTCTTGGCTATACTGTGTGAGGTGCAGGGCAAATTATTCAACATATTATGCTCCCTTTAACTTTTCAAGATGTAACACTGTGTGCACCTCTAACCATTTATTGCTTAATTGATTCATTCAACAAATTTGAAGGAAAGTCTTTTTTAAGAGATTTCATTTAATGGTTGCTCATTAAAAGTTTTGACATAAGCCTTCGTGTCCCAGTGATGTCATGGCTGCCTATTAGGAAAAAAAAAATCAAACATTGTTTTGGGTATTTTTGTATCAAGATTTGCTGTGACTTTTGATAGCTCTAACACACTTTCAACGTTACATAAATGCTTTAGTACAGACACAAGTCATAAGTTAATCTGCCCCAATGCCATTAAAATGTCATTTTAATTCAATATTGTTGGTGTAATAAGCTGATTTCTATGGTGAGACCTTAAATTCCATGCGCTTGAGCTGCATCAGTGGATCTTTGCTTGCCTGTCAGCATGCCTGTAAGTCAACTTTTTTCCCTAAAAAGCTGCCTCCAGTTCATTTGAGGCTTTGCCCGCATGTACAGGACTTTGTGGGGACCACTGGGCGAGTCTGACACAGGAAAGAATGTTATGCTGGCCAAAAGAAATGGATTTAGTCGATGCAGGACTACATAATATGTATATTTTTGAAAAAAAAAAATTATATATATATATGTATTTCAGGAATGAATTTTCATGTACTTCCTGGAAGGATCTGAACTAGTTACGGGATTATGAAATCCCATTTGAGCTAGTTAGGATAGAGCTGTTTCTCGTAAACTCAATAAAATCAGCCTTAAATGTTGAACANAAAAAAAAAAAAAGCCAAACCAACTAACCAAAGAAAACTGCTGTTAGTTTTTCCTTTGGAGGATTTCTGGATGCGCTGGAAGCAAACCCAGGCTTGCCAAGCACTGGCTGTGGAGACCTGACCCTTCTTCATTTTGCTGTTCAGACTGCTGCTCTAGGCTATACCAGCATCTCTGGAGCAAGGAATGTGGAGACTGAATTGTTTGTATTTATTCTGATTGTGTAGAAACTAAAATTTCCCCGGTGCCCTTTTGTTCTGGTGATATTTGATTTGAAAAACAGAAAAATACAGATTGCAAATTGGTTATACAAGAGTTGGGTTACAGGTATAGTGGTTCTTTGTTCCTAGTATGATGCAGAGATGAGGGCAGGGAAAACTTTTGGGAGGTTTTCCATGGTTTTCTTCAGATTCCATTCTAACATTTGATCTGTCGAGGGAGACACAGATGTCTTTTTTTCTTGGTGATACTTAATGAAAAAGTTTCAAACCTGCTGGAAATTTAAATGGTATGGAAATATCAACTTAATTTGCTATAGCTGCATACACTCAGAAGTTTTCTTTCAAACAAATTGGTAAGTTAGGATTTGAAAAAGGAAATGCTGGTTAATAATCTGCAGATATGTCACCCTTGCTAGAAGATTCACAAATCAACCAACAGATCAAGGAAGTGGGACTCCAAAAATAGCAGCTTTTAATGTCTTTCACCAAAATGTCCCTGCTTTCCAGCTGTGGGATGAACTGCAGAGAGGAGCCTCACAATACAGCTTGCAGCAATCATCTGAGCAGAGTGTGATGGCTTTAACTCCAGCTATTGGAGCTGCTAAGGCAGGGAAAACACTTGGCAGTGTGAGATACATCCCGGTCAGCCAGAGACAGGTTATGCCCCAGTAACCGTAAAGATACATTTATTTGGATCCAAATAGTTTAAATTATGTTCATGTGCCTGGTTCAGCTGAACAGCCTGACCTCTGCTGCTGTTGCATTAGCAGTCTCCTGCTGTCCTTTCAGCTCTTCCCTGAAACCTGGGATCTGGGAATGTCAATGCATGAATTAAAAGACAGAAGTCCATAATGTTGAAACATTTTATGCAAATACCGTTTTTCTGAGACTTGGGTGTCTCCTGGCCTTGTAAGCTCTTGAGTTGGGAAGGGAGGAAAATATCAAAGTGCCTTATGGTAGCAAATAGTGTGCAAGTTTATAAGCTTGTATTTTGGTCCAGCAGCTTTGCTAGAGAGAACAATATTACTGAGTTATGAAAGGTGTCTGGGAAGTGTTTTGAATGCGAAATGTGACTCAAAAAAAAAAATAGTAAATGTGGTGGGTTGGACTCCTTTTTTTTTCCCCTTGGGAATTTTAGATTTTTCAGATGATATTTGCAGTTGCTGCTTTAGAAGCAAAGTGGAAAAGAAGAGCAGCTGTTGGAAGGGAGTTGTCTACTTTGACCCTCCTTTTACAAAGACAGTGGCGAAATTAAAGCCTTAACTTAGGAGTGAATTGTTTGGTGTTTAGTCCTGGATGCAGGAGTGCAGCCATAAGCCTTCACCAGCCGTACAAGGGGCTCATGGCTTTGTCCCCCATTAGTGTTGCTGGAGATTTGTGGTTTATGTCTGAGAACCCAGGATAATGACAGCCCTGTGTGTACATGGTGGGACAGCACTTCTATCAGCCTCAAATGTCACCTGTCTTTTAGACACAAATGTTTTGTGAGTAGGACTACAGATACCAAAACCAGGGTTCAGTGATGACAGAGGTAATAGACCCTTCTTGTTTAGGAAAATTCTGTGTCCTCCAGAATAGCAATTATACATGCACACACTCTATTTTACTTATAGATATATATGCATACCCACGAGCTATAATTTTTAAAGAGTTCTCCTTCCAATAAAAACAACACGTGGTTTTCTGCTTTACCTTTACTCCTCAAGTTCATTCTGTTTCTTTTTTTTTTACTCAGGGTGGGGCAGGCAGACAACCTGGAGCAGCCCTAGAACTTGCTGGCTGGCTGCCATGCAGCTGGGTAATCCCTTCAGATACTTTCTTCCCAAGCTTTTAAGGCTGTTGGAGACAAATACAAATCTGTAGGGTTAAGATAGCATTTAAGAGCATAATTAAGAATAGTTTGCATGAAACGCAGAGCGCGTAGGCCATAAACCGAACAATTAGAGCAGTCTTAAAAGTTTCAAAGATCCAATAAAACAAGGGGAACTTAGGCTACTGTGGGGTTTTCTCTAATTGTTTCATTTTTGACTATCACTACCTCATTAATTGTAATGGACCAAATATTTTCATGTATATCATTAACCATTTCTTGTGAAAGAGTCAAATTGCAGTTACCATGATAAAAATATAGATGGATGGCTTGAATGTGATTGTGCTGCTTCTCCAGTGCACCAAGGTTTCATCAGTGGCATGCGTATGGGATTTGCAGCTCACTCCTTTGCTCCTAAGGATTTGGAATACTTGGAACCAGCCAGAGCCTTGATGCAGTCACGTAAAATTAAATAGCAAAGAAAATAAACAGCTTTTACACTAAGGAAGCGAGATCCTTATATGGAACTGAAATATTTGAGTACCTCCCAAGTATTTATCAACACTGGCATGAGGGAAAGAAGCTTTGCCTATTCTAGGCTTGTGGATGGAAACAGCAGGCAGGATTTGGACATAGAAGACTGGAGGAAGCTGTGTGTAGCCTTGAAAATTCAATGCAGCTTCTGAGTCCTAATCTAGTGATTAAACCAAGGTGTCAAGCCCTGAGAACGCTTAACCACCTCCTTTCCTTTTATCTTTTCTTTTTTTTTTTTTTTCAAGTCCCTTGGCACAGGTTGTGTTTTGGGGAACATGCCTGTGGTTGGAGCAGAGCAAGAGTAGGGGACGGAGCTCTGCGGGGAGCCCAGCGTCACTTGTGACTTTTGATCGTGCAGGAAAGCCTGCCAAGGGATTACGTTAATGGAGCCAGAGCCCTGCCTGCCCTGCCAAAGGTGAACCCTTCTGCTGGACAAGGCTCTTGTCTAATAGAGGAACAGAGGTTGTCTTTTGGGGGTAGGGGCATGGAAATCAGATTCTCTGGCTTAATGTATTTAAGGAGGTTGGTCTTCAGGATGGGAAGAACACAGTTAAAATGGTGTTCTCTCCGCATTTGGTGGCAGAGTTTGTGAAGGCCATGGATCATGGATGGATGTGGATATGAAGAGGAGAACCATGTGGCTCTGTGCCCCACCAGATTGTCATTATAATGGGATGGGATAGTCATGGCACCTAAATTTAATGTATAGGTGTCCAGTAATACTCAAATGTAATTGCGAGCCTAGGGAATTCACTGAGAGCTGATGGAATTGTGTAAATAACTGTCAAGAATCACTAAGTACTGAGTAGCTGCTTCTTGCTTAGTTTTCCTTTTAGTGGGCAATTTCTGCAGCAGAGTAACTGAAGGCAGCATTACTTTTGGGACAGCCAAAGGCTCCGACTGCTGCCATAAAAGTGAATGGTAAATCCTGCAGGAAGCTATAATGCTAGTGGCAATTTTCAAGTGTGGAAGAAGCAGCAGTTTCTGTGGATGACTTTTGCGGGAGGATAGGAGGGAAGGTCGTATTGAGCGGCTCTGACTTCAGAAGAGAGCTAAAAATAATTCCAGAAAGGGTCCTTGGGGAATAGTAGAAAGATACAGAAATGTATAGTTGGCTTTCTTTTTACTTCATCTGCTAATTGCTAATCCTTATAGGCCATATGGGAAAGGTACAGAGAAGAAAACAAAAACTGTCTTGGATGGAAGCAGCTCAATTTTTGCACAGTAGGAAATTAACTGAAGTATTTTGCTTATTTCTGAGTATCAGGAAGTCAGGAGATTAAAGTTGCTACTGTAAAATCTAAAAACAGGTTTTCATTAAAAAATAAAAAGGTAACTGGGATCCATTTATAGACACACTTGCCCTGTTTACTGTACCAGGAAGCTGCTTTAAGGACTCAAGCAAAAATATTCTTAAAAACATGGTTTCTCAGTACTGTGAATACCTTGTGTGTGTCAGCTGTGGCCACATATCAGATTGGAAAGCTTTTTATCAGCCAATGCAAAGTACTCCAGGCAGCAGGGGATGAACTTCTAGCATCTGTGCACTGCCATCGTTGTGTAGGTCCTGTGAGAAAGATGACACATCTATAAAATAAAGACTGTGAAGAGAAAATTCCGGTATGTGTTTTGTTAGATCTGTATAGCTGCAGAAGAAATAAGCTGGTCCCAGAAGATGCTCACTGCATCCCTTGGTTTGTCCTCAGACTGCCTTCAGGTAGGATCTGTGAGGCTGCTTGCTTCAATGTTGAATCTGGTCGTGTTAGAGAAAGGGAAGCCTGGAATTTAAATGTTGGCACCTGAACTGCTGCAAAAATAGTCTGAAATGGGGCAGTTTTATCTGTTGCAGGATGAAGAAAGCTACTACTGTTTGTCATGCTGTACGGGATGCTAGGAAATTATCTGAATACAGGGAGGAGTTCCTTTCCACAAAGGATGATATCTGTCATTTTGAACAACTGCCTCTTGGAGCCCTCTGTGTGTTGATCTCCTGGTGAGGTCACCTGGTTTCCTGGAGATGGACAGTCCCCAGACACTTTCCTTTGCACATCCCTTTTTCTCGTCCCTGTTGATGTTCCCAAGTTTGTGAGCCCTCCAGCAGCTTTGTGGGCACCCTTGGGTGCCTCTGCAGCCAGCAGCACTGTGGTTGTGCGTGGCTGCCATCCGAGCACACCATGGTGATGGTGACCTCCCTGCGAGGGCATCGCAGCCATCGGCGCTGTCCTCAGCATCCTGTGTTCCTCGATGTCCAGCACGTGATGGGCAGCACCAGTGCCTCATCAGCACGAGCACAGAAAAGCTAGTTTGGGTATTTCCCAGCAGTTCTGTGCTGGGGACAGCCCATTTTAGCTTGCCTGTTGCATGTTCTGTGCAAGTTGTGTGGCTTTTGCTTGCCTTCTGTAGGGGCTTCTTTGCTTCCAGATGACCATGGTGATGTCCCCCGTAGATAATGGAGCAATTGCTTTGTGGAAAGAGTACAGGAGGAGGCCTGGAGTCTCCCACTGCTTGGGCTCTTCTGAACCTTTGTGGTGGGCATCTGGATTATCCCCAGATCTTAGGTGCTTCCAGAATAGTTTATTGTAAGGTTAGGATGCTCTGCTTTTCAAAGCCCTGTAAAATACTGGTGAAACTGTTCAGGGACATGGGATGGTCATGATGACCGGAGCTGATTCCTATCTCCTTTCATCTCGAGGTACTAGCTGGAGCCACATTTGTGGGGTTTTCCCCATAAAACTGTCCCAGATGTTTGAGGAATTTGAGTGTCATCTTCCAAAGCCCACTTCCCAAATTTGATCACAGAAACCTTGAAACACTTTGTTTGTGGGGTGTTCTTCCAGCACTTTGGAGACCTGATGCCCCAACGTGGGAGCTGACCTCAAGGTGGTGCCTTGCCCCACTCTTTTGGTCTCTGTCCCTAGCTGCAGGAGGCAAAGAGTGTCAAGGACCACAGGTTGCTTGATCTGTGTGTTGGTGTCTGGAAACCTGGCGGGTTTGGTTTGTTCCTTGAGTTTGGTGGGTCTCTGCTGTTTCTTCCATCCCGGGCAGAAACGCTCCACTGGGGTCAGCGCAGCACCACCTAAATACCACCCTCCAGGAGAGCTGCCGCCATGCGACTGTGACGCTCACAAAGGTTCTGTTTTTGTTTTGTTGCCGTTGCAGTGACAGCTATATTGTGCGAGTCAAAGCTGTGGTTATGACCCGAGATGACTCCAGTGGGGGATGGTTGCCGCAAGAAGGAGGCGGTCTCAGTAGAGTTGGCGTCTGCAAGGTCACGTACCCAGAGGGCAATGGAAGAAGTGGATTTCTAATCCATGGTGAAAGGCAGAAAGACAAACTGGTAATAGACCCTAATTCAACTTTTGTCTGTTCTTATAATGAGAATTATCCCAAATCTACTGCTATTGTATTCTTGTGCAAGGTTGTTGTTTTGTTGGTTTTTTTTAAATATATATATATAAAAAACAGATGTGCAAATAATATGAGATTGGACAAAACAAACCCAACCTTCACTGGAATTGCCATCTTTTGCTACCTATGCTGGCATGATGCCATCTGGAAGGAGCAGGTAAATTTTTGACATCCACGTGCAAAGATCCTCTTTGAATGAAGGAGGGCCTGTGGTTTTTTCTTCTTTTTCCTAGACCTATTGCAGGGATAAGTGAGAAGTGAATTGAAGTGTAAAGAACCCATGAAGCCAGTCACATTGCACTGAGTAATGCAGTGCAAGCCTTTTAAAAGGGCCATGAATTATTTATGCTGCGTGCTGTTCAAGGTTTGAACAAGCTGAGTGAGAATATGAAGACAAGTTGTCTCTTATGAATTGACACACTAGGTTTCTCCTGGTAGCTGTTTATCTAAAAAGGAGCTCTCTTCCATCCCTGCACAAATCAAATTAATAAAGCCTTTTCATGATTTCCAAGGGCCACTTGAAATGTTATAGTTTGTTATCTTGTTTTTATGTATTTGATTCTTGTGAAATGCACTCCTGTGAAGATATGGGCTAGCTTAAAAGCAGCACTTCCTCCACAGGCTCAAAAAATGCATTATTTGAGTCAGAAATTATTTTGCTTTCAAAAAGCCTGCTGTTTTAAAGCTGTTTCAGTTATGGTTTGCAATGCTGTTTTGCTTAGGATGCTTTTTTTGACATTATTTATGAGCCATTCTTATGGTTTTGGGGGGGGGGAGTAAGAAATGCCGTTCCTGTTGTCCCGGAGCATCACTCTAGAGATGGTTTTTTGCGCAGCAGAACTTGAGATGGGGGTGAACAATTTGAAAACAGGGAGGAGAGTGTTGCAGCACCTCCTAAATCTGCTGCTGGTGCATAAAATTTCTGTTGTTCAAAATTACTGAAGGAAGAGGTTCTCCTCCTGAGCCCCCCGCTAGCTTAACCTGTGCCACACTGAGTCAAAGCATGCTCCTGGGGTAGGGAGCTCAAAGCACAAGCAAAAGATGAATGTGCACTGGTTTTGAGAGCAATTACAGTGTCTGGTGTTTATTAGTCATAATTTGGTAGGGAAGGATGTTCCCCTGTGCGAGGCATGACTTGGCTTGCTTTTTGGGTCTGGCCTGAGCCGGTGCTGCCTGAGTCCTTGGGGTGGGAAAAGTGACTTTGCTCCTCTTTTGGGGCTCACGCCCTCCTAGGTGGTGCTGGAGTGCTTTGTGAAGAAGGACCTGGTGTACACGAAGGCAAACCCCACCTTCCACCACTGGAAAGTTGACAACAGAAAGTTTGGGCTCACTTTTCAAAGCCCCGCTGATGCTCGAGCCTTCGACAGAGGAGTGAGGAAAGCCATCGAGGACCTCATTGAAGGTAGCGTGGGGGTGGATGCTTCCACCCTTGGAAGAGTGGGCAGGGGGTTTGAATCAGGGAGCTGGGTGAGTGATGCATTTAAAATCAGTTCTTGGGCTTGGAGGTCTCTTGTGCATGTGTCCAAGGGCATCTGGGGCCCTTACCCTCCAGTGAACAAGCTCCAGCTTTTAAGAATTGGGTTTTCTCATCCCTTAGAGGAGATAAGGTGTTTCAGTCAAGCATTTTTCCATCCTGTCTTTCCAAACTTCTCCCAGTTATTTATCATCAAGTTTGTTGTTACTGCTTTTTTTTATAGGCTTGAGTTTTGCACTAGTGATGGCAGCTCAAACAGCCCAGGCTCTTTATTTGCAGTCAAAGCTCATCTTCCTGACTCTGTTAAATCATAGGATTTAATTCCTGCCTGGAGTTGAGTAAAACGTTGGTTTGTTTTTGGTTTTGTTTTGCAGTAATTAGTTGTGTCTGCATCCTCTTAGTTGAATGGTACTTCTTGAAGACTTTGTTGTTTTGGGGTGTTGTTTTTTTAATTCTGTAAAAAATGCATTTGAATTGTCTGTGCTTTGAAGTTGTCATAAATTTTTCCTTTTCACATTTCATTGCAATCAGGCAATCACAATACAGCTATAATTCAACTGTACTTTATTTTAATGAAATTGATTCTTCTAATTTTTGATTTCTTCTTGATTTTTTTTTTTTAACCGTACTGCTTTATCTAGGTTCTTCATAGTCCAAAGCCTTTTGCCTTCTCTTCTAGTGTGATCAGGATATTTTTATATACAGATGGTACATTTTCTGAGTTTACTAACTCAGATGTATGTTGGTTGTTTTTTTTTTTGAGGACAGGAGCTCCATAAGACAGCTTAATGTATTGGATAGCCTGTCCTTCCTTTAACATGAACTTTGTAGATACTGGGAAAGAATTAATCCCCCAGGGCTCTTTGCTGGTAAACACCTCATCAGTTAGAGGAAGGGTGTTCTCAGTTAATTTGCTTTTTTCTGTGCCATTAACATTGAGAAGTTACAGGTAGACTTCCTTCTTTCTTCTTCTTGTTAAAACTGTGAAGCATTTTGAGTCATACAAGTGATGTTTTATGTAAGTGGTATGGGATTGTGCAAAGTTTCAAGAAGGTAATAACTCAGCTGTATTGAGTAGTATTTTGGAGATGCCAACACTTGGCAACTCCTGTTTTGCTCTTCTTGATCCATTTTACAGTGGAAGTATTTAAAATCAAGGTCTGCTGTATCTCAGATACTTCAAAATCAGCAAATCTATATTTATCCCATTAACAGTACAGGCTGATCCTCATGAATGTGTTCCTCATTAACTTCCAAATAAGGCTTTCTGAATGAAAAACAATAACTTGCTCATGCACACACAGCGTCGGGCAGCGGATTTCATTTATCATTTATTTTTTGTTCACATACTTGATCAGATTCAGCAGGTAATTAAAACTAAGTGTGCATTCAGAACTTCATTAAATCACTGCTTTATTGTTGATATTTAACCAATAGCTCATTCCCTGTAGCATCAGAAGTTTGGACAGGTACAAGAACCCTGTGCAGCTCAGTAAGAGCTTCAGCTTTATTTAATTTTAAAGCTAATGTAGCAAATGGCACAAATGTTTCCACATTACTCAATCTTTTAAGTGGGCTTTCACACTTAGCTCTGCACATCTTTGTGATGATGCAACTGAGAGCAGCCAAGGCTGGTGCCAATAGCATTATATAAAACATGTTATTTTAACAAATTTCCAGAATGAAGGCAGTACAAGCCGTTCTGCTGTGTTGGTCAGGGATGTGATGTGGCCATAATTCAGTCTAGCAGTGGGCTTCCATCAAAAAAAGAGATCTTTGACTTGAGAATTCTCCCCTAGCAAGATCGTCTTGCTGCAGCCTCCTTCCTTGGCAGCCTTAGGGTAGATGAAGCCGGCCAGGAAAGGGGTCTGGGATCTTGATTGGGTATAGGGAGGGGAATCACTCCTTTTTAGTTACAGCATAAATTTGGCGTCAAGTCCAGAAATGGTGAGCACCCCCTTCCCTGAGTCTGTTCTGTGATGTGGGTGCTCACCAGGCCCTTGAGCAGCTCTGCAGGAACACCTGCAGGGTGAGGGAAGTTTTTTGATATGCTTCCCTGCTTTTCCAGGAGATTGCCTAATGTACCTAATGAAAATTGTACCCAGTATTTTTCTGTTGTCTGTGATTTTCCGCATATCAGCTCCTTTCAGATACTTCATTTACGTGGGGCAAGGTGATTCTCTGAGAAGTAGATGGTAACAGAGAGGACTTTTAGAGTATATAACAACTTCCAAAATTAAAAAGAAAGAACCCAATATAACTCTTCATTATCAAAGTGAGGTTCATTTTGTTTTTAATTAAAGGTTATTGCCCCCCCCCAGATTTAGGGAGTAAGTGAAGAAAAACTCATACTAGTCAGTTCTTGACAACTGAGAATCAGCCTGGAGCACTGATTAGTACATAGCTTTACCATTCTTCAGAAATTAGTCTTCTGTATTGGAAATGGTAACTGCTATTTTTAGCATTGGCAGCCACACAGTTGTGTTTCAAGAAACCCGTTTTCAGATTTTACCTCTCCAACCCAGCTACCAGCAGATGGGTGGTTCTTCCTTAATTTGAGCCACTCTTTTCATGCACCTACAACACTCAAACCCATGAGAATCCAAATGTTTAACAGCATCCAAAAAAATAAAAAACTTTCATGGAAATGTCATGTGTTTGAAAAGCTGTTGGTTTGGTTTTTTCTAGGCTCTACAACTTCCTCATCCACCCTTCACAACGAGGCCGAGGTCGGCGATGATGATGTCTTCACTGTAAGTACATGTCACCCAAGGTCCTTCTCTTTTATGTTCAGGTTTACATGGTCAGGTTAGGAATGGTTTTTCTTTTTATGCCTCTGGGCTGGCGTTCTGCCACCATTGTGTTTGGACACTGGGTGTGTTTTATATGATGGAAGTATATCCTCTACAGAATGTGAGACCTCCTGTTGCTACCTGAAAAGCATGTCAGAGCAGGTGATGTCAGGGGCTTGAGGTGAAGAAATAATTACCCTTGAATTTCTTTTGGCTGAGATTGAGGTGGTGCACACACCTGCTAATACTTCTCTCTGTCCTTGAGAAGCTTCCTGCAAACTTAAGTAGTTAGCAAGGGGACTGCTACGCAGGTACATACTCAAGGAAATAAGGTTTTGAATCACAGCTGTAAACAAGCAAACTTTAAAGGTGTTTCATCTGTACCTGGAACATAGAAAGTTCAGACAGATGTTCCTCAGGTGGAGGAAGGCATAATAGTGTGGCATGTGTCTAAGCAGCAGTGACTTAAACGTGAGTGAGCTGTTGGAGGGTGATTTGTGATGCTGTCTAAAAACTATAACGGAGTTTTGCTGAAACTAAAGCTACTGATTTCAAAAGGAAAGTTTAAAAGTTAAAAAAAACTTATCAGGTGAAAATGTGACTCTGATTAGGACTGTTCCATGGGCTGGAAACAAGTTGCTCACATTGTATACCTTTTTCTTTAAATAAAGTTGCTTGCTCACCTTAATTCAACCCCCATACGCACATACTAGTTATTTTACAGATTCCCTCTTTGTCCCATGGAGCCTGGATGGCAGGAAGAGGGGGGGAATATCCTCAGTCCAGCAACAGCAAACTCAAAACTGTCTTTGAGATACTTCCCTGGATTTTTAGGATGAAGGAGGAAAAAAGCAGTACAAGCATCAAACTGCTTGAAAATGAGTCCCAAGGAAGGATCCAAAGCCAAAAGGTGTTTTTTGAGTGTGAGGCTTTGCATGGGACCACATCAAATTCCCTGCTGAGTTTTGACCGGATCTTCCCAATGGCTGGCATGTTGTCTGCATCTGTCCTTTTGTCACGCTCAGGGAGACAAACAACAGCAGGCAGGGTTAAAAGGTGACTTCCTGCACTCTGCAGCAAAACTATCATTAGCAGCTGCTTCCCAACTACCTGCCAGAAGTGATTTATAGGCACTGGGATGGAACAGACAGGGAGGCACCAGTGCAGCCAGGGCCTTTTACCAATACATGCTGCTTTGTTCCCAGTTCACTGGAAGAGCTGTGCTCTGCTGGGGGGCACAGTCACTCTTGGTGTGTGTGTGTGACTCTTCTGTGCACATCAGAAAGTGGGTGTCTGTCAAAATGGGCCTTGGAATGGGTCTGTGCCAGCCCTCACTGGGTTACACATTGGAATACTCCGTGTTTAAGCAGTGGCAAGTGGCCTGTGGAAACAGGAGAGTACATTTTTGCTGAAATCCTACTGGCTGATGTTTTGGCACCTAAGACTCCTGAATTTCTCCACAAGCTCAATCTTGTGGCTGAGTGTTCATTTTTAAACTCAAAGAATGATTTTTACAAGGAGGAAGAACCTTGTTGCCTTTAAGTAGGTGTTTTACATTGAAAAAGTTGGATGAATCCTGCTCCAGCTGCATCAAAACCATTCAAACTCTTGTGTTCAAAATAACACAATAAAGAGCCAGAACTGCAGGAGATTTTTCCCACCTACTTGACCCTGGGGAGGTGGCAGATGACTCCCTGCCATGCAGGTATTTAATGGGTAGGGTGCCTGATAGAGAAGGAGGAACAAGATGCTCAATAGCATCATCAAGGAGGGAAACCTCAGCAATGTTGGCATCTTGTTGAGACCTGGGGATTGAGTTGTGTCCTGCCTGGCAGTGCTCTCTGCAGGATTTTCTGATCTCCAGAGTGCAAGAGGGACCTTACTGGTGATGGGACTTCGGATGGTGCTGTTTGTCAAGATGGCACACCAGGGCGGATATGTTGTCATACTCCAAAAATAAAGCTTTGGGGACATCTCCTTCCCCAATATGTCTTTGTTTTTCTGGGATGAAGTCTTTCCTTTTCCTGCAGTCTTTAAGCTCTTCAAATTCCTATTTATCTGGTAGGTTGTGGTGAAGTATGAAGACTGCATAAGCCAGAAATAACATGCTGAAGCATAGAGCAGTTTAAAACTGGAAGAAATTGATAGGGCTGTGAAATGCTTTATTTTTACCCTTCTGTTCCATTCTTTCTTTGCACATATTTTTGACTTGTGTATCATAGTCCATTTGGTCATCCTTCCACACAAAACTTCTCTACAGCTCTCTGTAAACTCTTATGCAGCCACAGCAGTGGATTTTTTTGGGTTTGGTTGGATTTTTTTCTCTGTTTTAAAGAGAAAGTACATTTGTTCTTTTTTATTTCCTAAGGTAGTTATTAAAATCTTCACAGTCCTCCCCCTCTCCCACACATGCATGAATAAACTTAACTGCGTGCGGCAGAATTTTCAAAAGCATCTGCATGATTGAGTCATTTAATCAGTCATTTACCCATCTCTGAAAATCTCAGCCATTGCTGCTGCACTGCTGCCTCAAATATTTGGCCCGAGGTCCTGCTCTTCTTGAAGATGTTTCAATCTGCTCAAGCACAGTGGTCCAAAAGTCCACATTTCTGAGGCTGCTTTGTGGCTGGCCACCCCGACTTCATCGTGCCCAGATGTTTGCACCAAGGTAAAACTCCCAGCTTTAGAACAACCTCCCTCATTACATCCAAGGCCTGGCCTCAGTATGGCAGTTGGCTATTAATTGCTGGTTTGGTTGACACAGGGCTTCTGTAAAGCCCCTGGTCCTGTTAGCTCCAGTGCGGCTCCGTGGGATGTTTTGTGTGTGTGACTGGCACATCATCCTTTGTGTTTATTCCTCAGCCAGCATGCAGCCCTTCCAGGCACCCAGCAGGTTACTTGCATGGGGAAGAGAAAGTTTGCCCCAGAGGTAGAGCTCTCCTGCAGGCTGTGAGCTTGCCTGGTTTAGTGGAGGATCATTTTCATGTATCAGAAGGTGGACTTTTTTTGGGGTTTTGAATTATTTGCAGCTATGGCTGTGGGAGCACTCGCTTGGCATCAGTAGTTTTGTCTCCTCCCATGACTGTGACTTGCAGAGCTGAGATGATAACTTGGGTATCAATATCCTGCCCCATCTGTATGGCAAACACTTCTCATCCGTCTTTCTGAAGCATGTGTTATATCTTTAAAAACAGGACTTTGCCAACTTATACTTTTCCTGTGGCTTAGACCTACAGCAAACAACCTGTTTTGAAATTCATACCTGACAGGGCAGGAAACAACAGTGTACAGAACTAAATGTCACAGCCTCGAGTTGAAACACACTTATTTGTAAAATGAAATCTCCATTTAGGAGTTTTAACAATATGTAGTTGCATTACTTGAGTTTCAGATCCTCTGAAGAGCCCATAAATGTTTTCCATATGTTAGTGAATAAATTTCTTCTGTCTTGTACATTATAAATCGTCCTCTCAAGAGATGCAATCTGAGTAAGACTGGCCATCCATTCTGTCTCCGTTGGGGGAAACAATGTCATTGCAACAGGCTGAGATTGTTCTGTTTGTCTTCATCCATCCAGCCTGCATCCTCAGCCTTCTTTAATTAACATTAGGATTTAATACAGACTGAATGTAGACAGTAATTCCTCAGCCGTGGAATTTGCCATATAATTGAGTTCTTGTGTAAATTTTTTTCCCTAATCTACACTTCTACTTTCAATTACAGATAATAATCCCACATGACCACGAAGTGAAAATTGTGAATTGATTCCAAGGAAAAAAGGTCAATGTCTTCCAGAGTCTGCAGTGCCTGAAATGGCCTCTTTTAGCATCCCATCTGAAAAAGCAGAGTTTGTTCTGAAACCTTATGACCAGTTCAGCTGAAACACCACTCATGTGTTTTTCAGATAAATCTGTAGCCTTGTGCCTTCTTTAGTGCTAAAGAAAAGACACCCACTGGCAGGAGGAGCAGCAGCTCCCATGTTTGTTCTGGTTTGTGACTCTAAAAATGACTGCAGTCTCCTTTTGCTTTAAGGGAAGTGTAAGGGAGATGGCAGCAAAACTTAACCTTACTAGGTTTGATATGCACGTGAAAAAGCACAGGTATTTTATATAATCAATAATTACTTTTTTTTAAATCCTGGTTTTTGTTCAATACGAGACCAGCAGAGTTTGGCAGATCAAGCAGGTGTGATTTAGAGGTGCGTGGTTGAGCAACGGAGTTGCATTTTGAGGTGCACACACTCAATCCATTGCTTCTCTTGTTGACTTCTGGCTAAAAACTTACCTGTCTTGGTTTCCCAACTACAAGATGGGTGAAATACTCTCCTGCTTCACTAAGGTGGTATGGACAGATCCTGCTGCCACTGCTTTTCTTTCTGGACTTCCAGCAGAAGTCTTCAGGCTCATGTTTTTGCTACTAAGTCGTGTGTTTGGAGCAACCCTGTGCCTCTTGTGTCTTTTTCTTCTCAGAACATGGATTCCTGGTCTTGGAAATGTTAGAGTTAGGAAGTTTGTTATGTGGCTTGGACACTGCTGATAGTCATTTCAGAGACAGACACAATTACCTCTTCTCCAGCAGAACGATGGATATTTTGGGGCAGATGTTTGCATTACAGTCCCCTTTGCATTCTACTTTCCTAATTAAAAAACCAGATTTATCCCTGCTGCCTGTCCTTGAAACCTTTTGTCTACTTTCATCTCCCATCTGAGCCTCGAGCATGTTACAGCCTCACTATTAAAATTTGTAAGATTTATATTAGTTAAATAAACATTGAATCTAATTTTTCTTGCTGGCTTGGTCATTTCACATTCAGATGTTTCTTTTAAGGAACAGCTGTGGTTTTTTTTTCTTTAAAGTAGATGGTAGAAATCCAGTCGAAATACTTTGCAATGTACTTGTAAGTTCTATGAGATGCTGGAGTATCTCTCATCCCAGCCCTCTGTGGAAAATGATGTTGCTGAGAGTAGAATAACTGAGTTGCAAGATGTGTTTCAGTAAGAAGTTGTGCTCAGAGATTGAGGAGCTACAAAAGCTTGCAATTTCCTTTTTCTTAAAACTGTCCTCAAGTAGCAGAAGGGGAAAATGCAATTTGGAGACACAGAGCTCTCTGTGGGAATGGTGAGGTTTTTACCTCGAGCAAATCCACCTTGTTTGCTCTGTGAGGCTGAGCAGACCGACAAGGGGATTGTTACAGTGACGGAGGCCTTGCTTCTGTTCCTCTTCCTGCCCAGCAGCCAGCTGTGCTGTGTGTGAGCAGCCAAAGGGTTCATTGCTGCTAGCCACATCCTCTGATGTCTGGATTTTGGGCTTGCATTGTAAACCACAGCTATTCTAATTCAGATTTTAAAGGGAAAAAAAAAAGTACTTGCCAAGAAGAGAGAAATTCACACACAGAAAAACCAGCAGGCTCAAATCCTTCCCTCAAAAACCTGAAAACCTGAAAAGGTTGTATCCTATCCACCAGTTTTAAAGCTAGCTGCTTTTTTATCTGTTTGTGGGTTTTTCCTGCCTTCAGGATAACTTTGCCCACACAAATTCACATCACTCGATAGGAATGGATACCAATGCTGAAAGAGATTTTTCAGTAGGGAAGGTCAAGTGGAGAGTTTTTTCTCTGGCTGTCAGGTTTATTTCCTAGTGTTGTATTTCTTCTTTTCTTTCAGGATCTCTTGTTTCTTTCAAGTGGTGCTGGAAATTAACCCATTTATTTACTTGCTCTTTCTGCCAATACAAGCAGGCTGTACTCACTGATAATTTAATACTATTGTCACTGGTTCCAGTGGTATCATCTGGAAAGGCAGCTGCTCTTTTCCTGAAGTCCTTCAATAGAGGCAATTACTATGTACTTCAGCCTATAGATTGCCCTTGCTTACTCTTACTCATAACCTATAATTTGGACAGAAGGATATATAAGAATTACTATGGCATGGAGGTACACAGAACAAAAAATCTATTTATTCTTGTGTATATAACAGATAAGATGTAAGTGAAGTGCTCAGGGGAGCAGACAGGAGAAAGTTTGGAGGTTTGTTTGCTTCCTTTGAAAGAAAGGAGGGGGAGTAAGAGTCTTCCACGATTTATGTATTGTATTTATCATGAAGGTTTTTTTGCTTTTGTGTCACTCTCTGATAGGTAAAACATGCTTTTCTTACTGCAGATCAGGAATTTTAACATAATTCCCAAATGGACTGAATTTCAGTTGCTTTGGTGCTGTTTCACTCTAGGTGAATTACAAATAAGAACAAATTATTAAACTGAAAATATCTGCATTGCTATCAGATATTCTAAGGCTCACTGCTGTGTAGTTTTTCTGTAGCTAATTATAGCAATGATTGGGATGTGTTGAGCTACTTTGCTGAGGGTAAGCAATTTCCCTTGTCACAATTCTTCCTCTCAAGACCATTTTTTGTAGTGTATTTCTTGGCTCTGTACCATTCCCACATACAAACACAGTTGGTTGTGCAGTGGGATTGGGATATATCCTGCAGGAAACGGAAATTTGATCTTTTGCTGTGGTGGAAGTTTCCTTATAGCTGCAGCTTGCCAAAGCTTGTGTTGTAATTTGTGCACCAGTTAAGTATTCAGTTTTGTTCAGTGTTCCCCAGCAGTTTGAAACAGATTTCTTTCTATCCTAATTCTCTCCTTCTCAACACCCATTTTGCCCTTTCCCTGTGCTTGGATGATGATATACAGTGTCACATTTCGATGTGCCAGCTCTTTACATTTTGTACTCTATTATTTTTGTTATGTATAACCAGACATGCATTAATTTTAGTAATCATCAGATTACTGAAGACCTTATTTTCTTGCAGGATGAGTCTATAAGATAAAAAGTGTCACCAGCAGACCTGCCTGTAGGATTCCTTATACAAAGGTGACTTCACTGGTGCCTCTCTAGCTGTAATATCTAGCTGGTGAATTTATGATCAGAATGTGTTGTAGTACCATTTCACACTTGCAATCAAATAGCTGCATGTTTGTCTTCTGAAAAAATAATTTGGCTGTGTAGTAATGTACTTAAACTATATGATGAGTTAAAGTGTGAAGCTGTTTATGAGCATATTCCCTTCTAATTCATCTGGAACTGAATGCTGTAGTGCATTTGTGTGTTTAAGGCACAAATGTGTCAGAAACAAAATACAACCAGGAGTAAATTGCCCTTTCTTAACATACAGTAAAAGAGAGGGGAAAAGGATTTATTTTTTTTTACTTTTGCTTTTGTTCAGCCATGATTCCCAGGGCATTTATTTGGTATTATATAAGGGGGACCTGATTCGAGTCAAGATGCCTGTGAAGAGCAAATTATTTTCCAGCCAGCTCAGTTCCCCCACCTTACTTTTGCAGCACAGTCATGCCAAGAGTGAAGTTGATGTGGGGGAGCAGGATTTGGGGGGTTGCAGGACTTATTTTAGCACCTATATGAAACCACAGCTGAGGGATGCAACTTGACTGATGCATCTTTAGCCTCAGCAGAGCAGAGACTGGCTCCTCCATCCTCCTTTTCCTCCCACAGCTGACTCTGTGCTGAGCCAACCCAAGGAAGTGAACCAAAAACTGGCCGTATAAAAGAAAGCGAATACTTTTCCGGTGGTTTAGCTCCTGGAGCCAGCTTGCTGTAGGGCTGGAAAAGCAGAAGTTGCTGGCTCAAGGGAAACTGTAGCTGATGGGCTGAGCTGGAGGCAAAAAACCTCTGCCACCCCACCAATAGTCACAGTGCCACCTGAAATTCATTGCATACCCCTGGCCCTGGATACATCGCCTTCTGCTGTGCTGGTGATACAAGTAAGGTGGTTCTTGCACTTACGTCTGGTTTAGGATTTATGGCATTTTCCTCTTGCATGTTTCTGCTGTGAAATTCATCCTTCAGCTGAGACAAGGAGATGCCAGGATAACTGAGGCAGTGTTGATGGGGGTGTGTTATGGCCAAATGTATGCTTTTACCTTGAAAAACTGCATGATTGATATGACTGCAGCTTTCCATTAGATTACCTCTTTAATCTGGGCTATGCAGTCAGCCTTTGAAGTGTATAGGCCTTTCTTTTGGCTTCAGGGTGCTTGAAAATTTGACAAAGGCAGAAAATGGTCTTTTCCATTACTTGCATATTCAACCTGAGGAAGTGGCTTTCAGCAGACAGCTCTATTTGTAAGCTGCAGTCTCACTGGCTGCTGTGTTGGAACAAAATGCTTTGTCCCAGGGCACTCTCAGGAGGGACAGCTGGATTTGGGGTGTCTTGGCTGGCCCCAGGCACTGCCTGTGAAGGTGACAGGCAGAGCAGATTCAGCAGGGGTGTAAGCACTGTTGGGAGGAGGCAGCCTTGGCCGGGGGCAGAGCGATGATTGACAGCTTCCTGTACTGCAGCAGAAAGGATTGGCTGCCTGGCACATAACCCGAGAGTGCCGGTGCCACCGAGGGATGCAGGTCTGGAGAGAGCCGGCAGAGCCCGGCCTCTGCAAGGCTGAGAGGGAGAAAAGCATTTGGCTCCTGGGGCTGAGCTGAAGCATCCCTCTGGGCAGCCATAGGAAGGGAGCTGAGTGGGAACTGTGGGGCAAGTGAGTGCATTGCTCTCCTCTTCGTGAAGGAGCCCGAAATTCCCACCTGCTGTGTAAACACTGGCAAATCTGATTTGAATCTCTCGTCTTGTGTAACAGGTAGAAAACAGGGAGTTTAGGCTGCCTGGAATGTGTCCTTGAATTTTGGATCCTCTCAAATGACTGGAGTTGAGGGAGGGGTTGTTTGTTCTTTTGTTTGTTTGTTTACTTGGACTTTCCTTTGGAAAGAGAATTTGGAAAAGGAGTAGTTTTGTAAAACTTAGCAATGGAAACATGCTTTTATACGAGGCTTCAAGATTCTTCTTTAAGTTGACAGATTCTCCCTCCCATCCCTAGAAAGAAAAAATCAAGAAAGAACAAAAGAAAAGCCATAAAGAAACCCAACTTTCTTCCTGAGAAAATATTGTAAGGTGTTGTCCCTTCTGCCCCTCGATACGTGTTTGGTAGTAATTGCGAATGAACAACAGAATACAAGAGTCTGGGGAGCTCAGAGTGGGCCTCTGCCCAGTACAGAAATGCATTATAAAGAACTGCATCTAAACAGGCCTGTTTCCTTCCCTCACCTGTCTAATGTGTTTTGTTAAGGGTCTGCTCACCCTGTATCTTGTAAATACTTAATGAAAATTAAATCAGAAGTGATTGTAGGAAGCAGTTCATATGTCTCTGGCTCTTTCTGCAAAAGGAGAAGGAAAGACACAAGTAGATAAGTACCATTACATTTTTAAGCAGAGCCTAACATATTTGCAGTGCATATGCAGAGGGTATTTTAAAAGTTTGCATCAGCTGTTGGATTCTATTTTGGTGGTAAATTCCAGCTAAAATATCATCAATGTTCATGACTTTGTGAATAAATGACCCCTAACTGACTTCCCAAAATATCGTATCAGTCTGCTGTGGGAAGTTTGCATTTAACTTAGTTTTTTCTCCCTCTGTTTGTAGCCTGTTGTATCATATAGGAGGAGCACTGCTGAATTTAGAGGCTTCAGCATACATTGCAAAGACATTAATGATGAATTAGGTATATCAAAGACATTAATGATGGTTTTTAGGTGCTTTAATGATGGTTTAAGATTCTTTTAGCTAGGCTAATTTAATTTTTTAAGTGTTTTTCTTCCCCATATTATTTTCTTTTCCCCTCCTTGAAAGTTTCTGTATAGAAGAGCTGAGATTCACAGTGAGTTTTGTGGAGCCATCTGTTCACAGCTGCGCTCAGCTGTCCAGTGTTTAACACCCCCTTATGAAATTTCCTCCTTTATTTCCTAGCATCCTTACCCATCTTGCAAAAGGAATGCTTTTTGGCAGTGTTGGATGTACTAAGTTCCCTCTTAGCACCTGAAAAAAAGGAGCTCCCCTGCCAGCCTCCCCCACCTCTGCTCTCTGTACCTCAGTGCCACTGCATGGATGATCAGCTGAGGTCAGGGGGCTGATGCAAAAGTAATTTTGGGCTGCATCCTGTGGTCCTGCAGGTGATGGGACTGGTGGGGATGAGAAGCAGTGGCCATCACTTCCCCTCAGCAGTTCAGACAGTGGTGGTCATTCTCTTGTGCCTTAGCAGAGGACAACTGTGATAATGTGGATAATATTGTTAGAGAAGGAGACTCTGATAATCTTTGCAGAGCTGTACAAGCACAAATGCTGGATGCTGGAGCATCCAACAATGCTGTAGTTCACACCAGGATGTCATTTTCAAGGTATAAACAGATTAACAGAGGCTCTGCAAGAGGGAAAGGCCAGCCTCTATCCCTAGATGGTTTTAATTAATTGCTTTGTTTAAACAGTTCCCAGGTTTAAGTAAAAAGATCAGCAGTGTAGCTTGTCTCAGCATGGAGAAATCCAATCAGGCCACAGCATGGAGGAGTTGCAGGAATGAAGAAGAAAGCGTGGGAGTCCTGGTAAGGAGAGGCTCTCCACATGCATGAGGACACAAGTGCCTTGTGGGTAGACAGACACCCTGCTCTCACCACTGTGCTGTGGGATTGCTGTGCTGCCTGGGGGGGCAGCCCTAGAAGCTGGGCTTGTGGTTTGGGTTTCTTCCCCCTTAAAACATTCTGGTTTTCCCTTATAAGTACCCGATGCAAAAACTTTCCATCAAAGCGGTGCTCTAGTCCAGTGGTGCTGAAAGAGGGAGTGGTATCCTGGGAAGGAAGTGCTGAACAGACCTGCCCAAAGCCTCTGGTCCAGGTCTGAGTCCAAGCAAATTGGGAACTGACTTAGTTCAGTCCTCCTCTTACTTCTGCAGACAAAGTTTCTCTTTGTTTCTCTTCAAGTGCTTGCTTTTGCAGGCATGCCTGATGCCCTGTATGAGGCAAGTAGTGAAACAGGAAAATCTCCCTGAGGTTTCCCCCTTACCACATCTGAGTGTTTATCATGTCATTTAATCGTGTCTGAGTCTCATATATTCTTTTCACTTCTTGAAGTGAGCTGTTAAGCAACATCTGTGGCCCATGCAGAGCTGCCTGATGATGCCAGAGTCAGGTTTAGCAGGAGTTTAATGGAGATGATCTTGTGTGCTGAATTCTTGTAAGTGTTCCTTCATTTTTGCTGACTTCAGCCAGCACAGCCACCAGCACCTTTCAGGCACTAAAAGCTATAACCACATAAACTTAAGAAAAGGTAGCAGTAAAAAATAGCTAGCCTACTGCACTTTATATTGGTATTTGTTTCAGAGATAACTAGAAAACCATCCAAACATTTGAGAAATTCTTCTTCTGTTAGTGGACAAATCTGAGTCCATGCTTGTTGTAAGGGCTATGTAAAGCCAATTTGTCTTTGAACTGAAATGGAATATGATCTAACATGAAGCTTTTCCTTCAGACTTTCAGCAGAGTAGAACTATGTTCATCTTCAGCAATCCCCAGTGGATGAGAATGGCGAAATGTTTCAAAAATGTGTGGAAGCAATTTTCTGCAATACAATTTCTAGCTTGTCTTCAGTGATGGGAAACAAGCAGAAATTTGACAAAAGCATTTTCTTCCATGGCTTTGTCTTGCCATGACAAATTAAAAGCTTGTGCTTAGGAGACAGGAGTCTCAAATCTTAAAAGATTTTTCACACTGAATATTTTTCTTAATACTTGGATAATCTAAGCTCTCTTTGAAATGGGCTGTCTTGAGTATACAGGGCACACTTAGAGGATGATGGAAAATGTCAGCTGTTCTCTTTTCTAAATTTCTTGAATAGAGAGAAAAAGGTGTTTTGAGACAAAATTCAGGATTTGTGCTGTTCCACTATCTGTGAAACTCAGAAGTGCCATATCTCTTTAGGCTTTAAAAATAAAAAAAAAGCTGGAGGGAAATGGAAGGACTTGTTCTGGTCTGGCAAGATTAAGATGAGGGAGTTCTGAGAGACTATATTTTATCTTAATTTCTTTGGAAAGGTGGAAGTTTCTCTGCTGTGCATCCAAAATAACTCTCAGACTTCCTCTTTGTGAAGTTCCTAAGCAGCAGCTCCGTAGATAAGGCCTGGGTCAGTGCAGAGCTCTGTATCTCTCACTTGCTGCACTGTTTTGCTGGCTTTGTCATTCTTCCTTTCCATACTGATAGCACAGCTGTGCCTCCCCGTATTCCCGTGAAAGGAAAGGGCCAAGAGAAAATGTGCTGAGGCTCCCAAGGGATTGCACCTGGGCAGAGCACACCAAGGGCTTCAGGAAAAGGCTGAATGGGAGCTGGGCTGTGGCATGGGAGGACACAGCTCTGTGGCTGTGGCTTTTCCAGGCTCATCCTCAACCCAAGCAGAGTGCAGTTGCTCATCCTGGGAATGCTGGGAATGCCTTCTCAGAAGATGAGGTGACGCTGGACTCTCCTTCAGTATGTTCAGGCTTTTGCAGGTGAATCCAGGAGTTGCTGCAAGGAGCTTTGGCTGTTGCAAAAGGATGTGTTGGGTAAAGATGAAACTGTGAGCCCCACCAAGTTTTGCTTTTCCATGCTGCATGTCAAGAGGCCTCCTTGGGTCTGGATGTTGTGGTGTGTGGGCTTGCGCGGCAGTGGGAAATGGGAAAAGTGGAGCGAGGCAGTAGAGAGCAGGTTGGCTTGTGCTTTGCAAAGGCCAGGCTGGCATAGGGTTTTGATCCCTTCAGACCATTACTTGCAAAGCTAATTGTTCGGCATCATGGTACACCTGTTCCCCCCTGCTTCATGCAACCGTTACCATTCTAGAGAGAAAAGAAAAATCTTGTCTTGCTTGACCCACAATTATTTTTGACAGTAAACTTGCAGATCCTTTAGCTCGCAGAGAGCACTTCAGGAAATTTTAAGTGACAGAACTCTATAATTTCCCTCTGGCAGCCAATTTCTGACAAGCTGCCACAAATTGTATTGCTTCATAATTCTGAGAGGAATCTTTCTTCTTTTTTGTCATCAGTTTTACATGTTGCATCACAGAGAGTGAACCTATTTTGTGATGCCATTAGCAGCAAGGTGATCAGTCCAGTTCAGAAGCAGGAGGAGGCTTCTTTTTCTTGTGTTTTTTTCATAAATACTTAGGTATCTGATTAGCCTTCTTGTGTAACAAATCCATTCCAATGAGAAATAAACTGCAGTAAATGATTAACATAATCTTCTTTACTAATGACTGGGGTTTTTTAATTTAATGAGTCAGTTCTGAAAGTCTGAGGAGGAAACAAGGACGTGCTTTTCTTTTTTTTAAATTACCACAGTGCCATCATTTGCCTGTAGAAGCCTGGTGTTCTTTCTTTAAGTAGCCTTACCACACATGCAGCATGTGTGCTTCCTCAGATACATCCAGCTTACTTGCAACAGGAAATGTGTTGCAGAGGTTTTATAAAATGACTCTCACAGTCATGATTAATGATTTTGTTATCCAAGCAGGGAAACCACTGCTGTAGCAGTCAGAAGGTTCTGGTACGAGCAGCACAAATGTCTCCTAATTGAGCGTTTGAGGGCACGTTGAAACAGAGTTTGTTATCGGACTCCCTGTTCCAACAGCTTTATTTTGGGTTCTCTTCTCTTTTGTGACTACCGGGCTTGTTTTCAGTAGTTTCCCTTCAAAGCCAAATGCTGGAGCTGGATTGGTTTTAACAGGTTTGAGAAGAAAATGGTGTTTCTCTGAGAGACCAGTGGCTCAGTGGGACCTCATTTTCCGTCAGTGAAATAGCCTGTCTCTGGAAGCCACGTGCTTTCTAGATGTATTTCTGTAGGTGAGTGTGTTGTATTTGGAAGACTTAAAGCAAACATTTCATGTCTCTACCATTCACCACCCTCCACAAAATTTTCCCTACTTATGCTGATGGTAGATAATCCCAGCCAAGTCACAGTCTTCTTGTGGGGGACAGAAGTTGTTCCCTGCTTGCCTCACTGATAAAGTCTTGCCATCATTTGTTCTTAGTTGGCACTTGGCTGAAGATGGTATGCCTTTTCTTTAGGAACATGCCTGATTTTCACCAGTCACCAGGTTCAGTCCCAGTGGAGGGACATTGAGAGAACAGTACACTTTCATTGGCCTGAGGTGCCTCTAATCCTTGGTCACTTACTTTCATTCTGAGGGTTTCCCCCTGGCTTCTCGAACTGCATTTTAGCTGTGGCCACCATCAGAAGTACCTCCTTCTACCTGAAGCTTATTTGAGCCTGTTCCAGCGAATGCTTTGTGATCTTCCTTTCTAAAGGATACTTGAAAAATAATCCCTTCCTGCTCACATTCCTATGGGATTCACAATTCAGTAGACTTCTCATCTTCTTGGTCTCTTCCATGAGCCCAGGCTATGTAGTTAGCCATTGTTGAGAAGCTATCCCATGTCCTCCGTGGTCCTGGCCATGTTTCTGTGGGCTTGCCATGGTGGAAATACCCTTATTGAGCCAGGGTGGAGGAGGGCCAGCACCACAGACAGCTTGGAGCAGCACAGCCAATACATGCAGTGCCTTGGCAGTTGTCTTTGTTGCTTCTGGGCTTTTTTAACCTATTGCTGAAAGTGGAGAGTCACACAGCTACCTATTTTACTCCTAAGACCTCTTTCTGAGCAGTTAAGTGGCTCAGAGGGCATCATTCTATGTGTTCAGATCAAGGTGTTATTGCTCTTTAGGTTTAATTATATTTGGGGGTTTTTTAACATGTAGCATGTTAAAAGTTTCTCAGCATTGTGAGATTCTTAAGCAAGTTTTCAGGGTCAGCTTTCATTTTGACTCTTGTGAATAACAAGTTTAATCTGGAAACTGTGTCATCATGTTGTTCATCTCTCTCCTCACATCATCGATGAGTGTGCCCACCAGCACAGGGATAGGAGCCTGTGAGGTTCATTGGTGACCTTCTGCTTGGGAGGCAGGAATTTTCTACCTCTTTTGTTTTCTTCAATCCTCAGAGCACACATTCATGTGTGTTGAGAGCACTCTTCCCCTTTGTTAGTTTGAAACAGTGAGGGACCTTGGTGAAAAGTACCAGTGCTTATCCCAGCTGATGGTAGGCAAGGTAACTCTACAGACACTGCATTTGTCACCCAGCTACTGCCTTTAATGTCACCTACCAGGAGTCAGCATGAACTTCTTTATGGGCCTGTCAGCAGAGACCCAGTCTTGGATAGGTTGATTTCCCCTTTCTGGGTGCTTAGAGTAAGTATTTGCCTTGGCAAACTGCCTGTCTAATGAGGGCATTGAATGTGGAAGTGCAGCAATTTTTAATAAGGTGAAAGCAGAGAGCAGCACTGCAGCCTCTGGTATGCTGCAAACAGGTTTTGTAGCCATGTCAACACATGTGGAGGAGAGGCTTGATTGCCCTGACGGGTCTGAAGGGAGAAGAAGGTGTGGAGGAAAGCAAAGGTAGACACAAATCAGACAAGATAAAAATCACTACAAGCTCTTTCCCAGTTGTCTATTGCAGAAATGCTGCCTTCCCAGAGAGGCAGCAAATAGCACAGTGCTTGGAGGGCTGCTTATAGTACCCAGCTGCCCTGCTGAGATTATCGAGGAGTTATATCCAGTTTGGGTGGGATTTTTATTTTCATCCAGGACAGGGAAACAGTTGCAGGACAGTATGTGCAATGACCTCCCACTGGGGTGTTTCCCCACACTGCATTGTTTGGACCATGAACACCCATGATGTTCTCAGAGTGTGTCCACAAAAAGCTTGTCCCAGCAGGGCTCAGCTGTGGGTCCACTGAAGGTGAAGGGTCCTTTTGGCTGCCATGGTACCATTTTAAGGCCTTGCCTCCTTTTTGCTTCTTGTTAGTCAAAGTTCAGCTTTGAGAGCAGGCTGGGGCTGCCTGGGCCATGGAGTATATTGTGTGGCTTTCTGAGAAACTTAAATCACAGCTTGGTCTGTGCCACATACAGCTCTGCAGGAAAGGTACTTGTGTGAGTACCAACATGGCTGTTGTAACTAAATCCTGACTCTTCTCAGGGTTTTCAGATGGGTTTCAAGCTTAATGTTACTACAAAACATAGGTAGAAACTGCTATTTTTTTTTTTTTAATGTTACCAGAATGTGCTGATATTGTAGGGCCTGAAGTTAAGTGCACAAGAATCAGCTTTGGAGGGTTTAAACCCCAGATTTGAAATGCCTTTGTCTAATAGTTATGAAGACTGGGCTGATGAAACCTCCTTTTTAAAAGAGCCTGAATATTGGAGCAGTTCCACTTTAGAGGTATTAACTATGTTGAGTTGATCTGCTTCTATGTACTTGTTTAAAAAAAAACAACTAAATCAAACACACATATTAAAAGTCTCTTCTTAATGGGAGTCAGCCATTCAAAACTCATTCTGCTTGTTGTACCTCTCAGATAACCCAGCCTGGCTTTACATCACACTGCAAACAACTGTGTGTTTGCTTTCAACAAAATAAGTTGGGAGTTCGGTGCTTTGAAAATGCTGTAAGAGTTAAGGAGAACCAACATCTATTTTTGTGTTGTAATGCTTCAAGGTGTTCTCACCTTTGGACAGAGTCTTTAAGAGTGTTTTCAGAGTAAACAAAGATTCACAATGAGGGTTTTTGTATTCTTGGAGCAAGAAATGTGTCTGATGCTATTCATTGGAAAATAGTATTTAGAGAGTGCATTCTTGACAAGGAGAGGTTTTTCAGGTAAAACCAGTCTTCTGCTACTACTGATAGGATTCATCTCTGCTCTTGAGGTTGTGTCTCAGCTGACTGTGGTGGTAATCAGGTACCTTTTCAATGGACTTGTAGTTGCAGCACATCTTGTTAGTTGAGAGGGGGTAGGGTGGAGATTTCTTTTATTTCAGGCACCAGTGTTTCAGGCACCTGCAGTGCTACAGCTGTTCTGTTTGTTGTGCATGGAGGCTCTCTTTTTCTTGCTCTTGGTTTGCTGGTGTATATAACAACTGTCCATTGATATTCATGGTAATATGAAAAGGCCCAAAACCTATAAATAGAATTAATGGGCAAAATCCTGAATGTTGTATGGCAACTGTTTTAACCACAGAAGGGCTTTGGAGATATAATGGCTGACACTATTACAGTACTCACTGAGTGTTTCTGCGGGAAGAGAAATATGATTGTAAAGAAACAGTAGGTATTGGCAACAGCATGTTACTGTGTGATATTTCACCCTTTCATGATCATTGTTGCATAATGATGTAACTAATTAACCTAAAGAAAGTGCTCACAGGGAGCCAGTATTATATAAAAACACAAGTAGCAAAATAGTGAGTGGCAAAATAGTAAGAAAAACAAGGAAAAAAAATCCTGAAGTTTTTAAAGGAAAGCTGATTATTCAAGTAGCTGGTGATAAATTCAGTGAGTGTTTGGAGAATCTGTAAAGGTTAACAAAATTGCCAGTATTTTTGTAGCCTGGGTAACTGGTGGGGTACAGCCTGGGCACACAGATGCTCTGTCTGAGCCCTCAGGACCTACAGGATTGCGTCATTTGCCAGGGTTTAACTTTGCTCTTCAGAACTCTTGGTGAACACTCATCGTCCCGCCATGCCCAGGATAACAAATAACATGCCAAGCGAATACAACTGCTGTTGGTAAATATGTCACAGGCAGGCTATGGCATATTATTTTTCCATGTGTGTGGTGACAGCTTTTATGGCCTGGCAACAGATCTGCCTCTTTCAAGTATTTTATGTGAAACTTCATGAAGCCTCCAGTGTTGCCAATATTGAAGGTGTGTGCAAAGTCAGTGAGTGGCAAAATATCTCTCAATGCCCTGTGTGGTAACAGCCGAATGTATGACGATGTTTCCCCCCCTTTCCATTTAAAACAGAATGCTACAGATAGCTCCTCCAACTCCTCTCAGAAAAGGGAACAGCCTGTGCGAACTCTGGCTTCTCCAGCATCCTGCGAACATCGAAGAATTTGCACTCGTGGACACCTTCACGACCATTACAGCTCTGACCACTACCATCTAGAACAAGTAAGGTTTCTTCCCAGTGTTGTTACTTCTGTGTCTGCCAGTGTGCCAGTGTTTGGTTTTCCTCCACATGCCTGGGAGACAGCTCCCTCCTTCTGCTCTCCCCGTTTCCTTCTCGATTAGCTTTAAATGGCTTCCTGATATTAAAAAAGGGGTGAGAGGAGGAGTAGCACTATGGTTTAGCATGTTACATAGGACTGGCCAGTGTAGGACTGTGACACTTGGCTCAGGAGGGAGCCAGCTGAAAGGCTGTGATGGATCACAGCAAAGGGCATATAAAGAAGGAAAGACACAGTTGTTAAATATTGGCTCTTCAGGGAGCAAGGAGACAGTGATTATCAGCAGCAAAATGAGCTTATTTATCTTTTCTCTTTCTTCATTTCCTTCCTGCTTTCACAGTCAGTACCACGATCCTATCGGCACGTCAACTTTCCAGACGACGATGAGGAGATAGTGCGCATCAATCCTCGGGAAAAGATTTGGATGACTGGATATGAAGATTATCGCCATGCCCCAGCACGAGGAAAGAACTTTGATCCCGATGACATGGACTCCTACGTACGTTTTGCCAAAAGCGAGGCCTCAAAACACGAATACACTTATCCTTACGTAGACAACTCGGACTTTGACCTGGGTGAAGATACCAAGGGTGCTGTGATAAAGACTCAACCTGTCAAATTCAAGCCCAGGCGGAAGGAAGACGGTGAGAGGTCGCGGTGCGTGTACTGCAGGGACATGTTCAACCACGAGGAGAACAAGCGGGGTCAATGCCAGGATGCTCCAGACCGTGTCAAGACTTGCATCCATCGAGTGAGCTGTATGTGGTGCGCAGACACTATGCTCTATCACTGTATGTCCGACCCAGAAGGAGACTATACAGATCCTTGCTCGTGCGACACCAGTGATGAAATGTTTTGCCTCCGGTGGATGGCCCTTATCGCCTTGTCTTTCATTGCTCCATGTATGTGCTGTTACTTGCCGCTTCGGGCTTGTTACCACTGTGGGGTCATGTGCAGGTGCTGTGGTGGGAAACACAAAGCTGCTGGATGACTACAGAGGCATTCAAAGTGTTAGGTTTTTCCTGTAGTTCAAGGAACAAGTTGGTTTTGGAGCACCGAGGTCACTCACTTTAATGCAGCCACTGTGCCCGACAGCATCTGGAAACCACCAGTTTGGATCACTTTACATTGGGTCATCTGGGGCTCACACTGCATTGATTTGCTCATCAACTGTTCTAACTAACTAACCTACAGCATAGACTTTTGTATTATTAATCTGTAATCAAAACAGACTGTCTTGTACATGTTTGTTTTTTTTTTTTCATTTAAAATGAGTTTGAGAGAAGAACTGCTTTAAATGGTGGTGGATTGTAGAACATCTCCAGGTTGTGTCTGTCTTGCCTCCAGAGGCTTATGTGGTACCATCAATGTGTTAGCAAGCTTTGGCATTTCTAGAAATGAGGCGGTGTTGTGAATGAGATCTCACTTGGAAGATATTTTAACTTACCGTCAAGCTATTGTGTGTGTATAGAAGGTGTGCTAGTAACAAACTTGTACCACAACACAGTATTTCTGTCACTGGTTTTCTTTGGGTTTTTTGTTCTGTTTTCCAGAGCTAAAATAGCCATCTAAGCTGCAGTTTCTCTTCTAGGGTCCATCGTCATTTTGTTCAGCAAACATCTTAAATTATTTCTCTGTAAAGCTCTGTGAACAGAAAGTAAGGCTCAGTTACCATAGTCATATAACCTTTGAGAATCTGACAGTCCTCCTTACCTGTAATCATTTCAGACCACTACTTGAAAGGGAAACTTAAATTTTAGGCTTTTCTCTTTTCCCTAAGTAACATTGGAAAAATGTGTTTTCAGAGCTCTGCCCAAAAAGAAAGGGAACTTCTTCATTAGCCAGCAACGTAGAGATCTGTGAATAAAACACTAAGGTTCCAGATGAGGAAAATTGTTGATATGCAAAGAATTACTAACAATGCAATGTCAAAAGCACTAGTATGGCAATTCTGGGGAAATGCTGCATTAAGTGGTAGATTATGTGGAAAATCGTGCGTGTTTGTTTTCTGTATACATGAGCATGAGAACATTCGCGTCCACTGTAGTAACAACATTTAGCAATCCAAGCAGGTATTTAAAAATCCAAAGCCAGGGTGTTAACTACCGCTTCCAGTCTGTGACCTGCGGTCCCAATCCACCAGATACTTCCACATGTTCCAGCACCTTGCTGGGAGCCTGTGTGTGGGATGGAGCATGTGAATCTTTGCAGGAGCCAGACTGAGGCGTCTGCCTGGCTTTCCCCCTCCCCAGTTCACCACCCAGGTTTATCAAGTGGATGCATAAGGTGCATACAGCAGGATAATATTACTTTAATTTTTTTTTAATTATTTTTTTTAATGTCATGTTGTCTTGTGTACAAGGCTTGTAATTAGCTTGGAAAAAGAGTATTTTTCTAATATATTACAAGGAATAGCCAAATAATTTTTATTAAAAAATAAAAAAAAATGATTTAGCGCAGTGAGCTCTAACTAGCATAGTACAATCCGAATACTTTGAGGCAGCTAGGGATTGGCTTGTCAAAGCTGGCACTGCTGTTCCTGCCATAATTTCTTTCTGCAGTAAATTGCCAGTGGGCGCATGTCCTTTCCCTCCCTCTATTGCACATTGACATCAGTCTTAAAAGAGAGGATTTTTTTTTTTTTTTAAGAATTAATTTGCAAAATAAATGTNCCAGTCTGTGACCTGCGGTCCCAATCCACCAGATACTTCCACATGTTCCAGCACCTTGCTGGGAGCCTGTGTGTGGGATGGAGCATGTGAATCTTTGCAGGAGCCAGACTGAGGCGTCTGCCTGGCTTTCCCCCTCCCCAGTTCACCACCCAGGTTTATCAAGTGGATGCATAAGGTGCATACAGCAGGATAATATTACTTTAATTTTTTTTTAATTATTTTTTTTAATGTCATGTTGTCTTGTGTACAAGGCTTGTAATTAGCTTGGAAAAAGAGTATTTTTCTAATATATTACAAGGAATAGCCAAATAATTTTTATTAAAAAATAAAAAAAAATGATTTAGCGCAGTGAGCTCTAACTAGCATAGTACAATCCGAATACTTTGAGGCAGCTAGGGATTGGCTTGTCAAAGCTGGCACTGCTGTTCCTGCCATAATTTCTTTCTGCAGTAAATTGCCAGTGGGCGCATGTCCTTTCCCTCCCTCTATTGCACATTGACATCAGTCTTAAAAGAGAGGATTTTTTTTTTTTTAAGAATTAATTTGCCAAATAAATGTAAAAGGAACGCTTGCCATTCTTTCTTGGTGGAATGTCCCAACAGTTCCTCTGAGAGTTAATCACAGCTTTTTAGTCAACCGTGAATTAAGTATGCAATGTGCTTATTATACACTATAGAGTTGGGTAGGTTTAATTCATAGCAGTTACTGGGGATTTTTTCGGTTGGAGAGAAAAAAAATTGAATGATGGTAGAAAAGGGATGGAGTGTTACACTCTGGGTGATGTGTCTGGGTTTGCTGAATGATATACAAATATTTTGTGCCTAATAGCAGTTGACAAATCTCTCAACGGTGTCTAGTAAACATCAAGCCAGCCTCGTAAAGAAATAATTAATGAAACAACCTTTTCCTTTTATTTCTGTTCTCAAAAGTTGTTTCATGTAAACAAACATCTGTAAGATCTTCTCTCTATAAAGCACAACACTACAAAAAGATCTTACAGTTTTTTGTCCGGTCTTGAAGTGCCCCTATTTATTTAAGTATAGTAGACATACTCCAAGCCTTTCTGTATGTCTGAAAATAAAAGTTATAAAAAAAAAGTCCCTCTTTTTTATTTTTTTTTCTTTCCCTCCTACTTTCTCCCTCTTCTCTTGGGTTTTTGTAATACTTGTAGATTTTGATGCGTACGTTATTTCGTTCGTGATGGCAGTGGTGTAAGGGCACAAGGATAGAAATGGGTGGTTTTTTGTAAATATTTCTCCTTAATTTCCACACTGCTGCTGAACAGTGTGTAGCATTCTCCCAGTCAGCTTTGCAATACTGACATCAATCATTTGAGAGAAATTATTCAGATTTTATTTTTGTATCTGTGGTAACAAAAACATTAACCAATTTTTTTTTTCCTGTTGTGGAAAGGTTTTGGTTTTTTGTTTGTTTTTTTTTCCAAGCTATTGCTCACGTTAACAAATTAAAGTGCCTGAAGCCTCATCATTATGTATCTATATACTAAAAGTTAAAACCCTGTTGTATTGATTTTTATAAGCCTTTTTACCTCTGTGTAAAAAAAAATATATATACAAGTGTATGATGTACATTTTAGTTCTTAACTTCTTTTTTTATTGTTTCTAATATGTATGATCAGTGTAGCTATTGCTTTAAAATGTACCATGTAAATACAAATACATCATATCAAAATGATGCTGTTTATTGTTGTTGAGGTGGCTGAGGAGCGAGGGGGAAACAGAATGGGGGCATCTCCAGAGCTCAGGGTTTCTTAGGAACCAAATTGCTTTATTTTCCAGATTTGGGTGTTAAAGGCTGCTAAGCCCTGGGCACAGGCCATTCTCATCGAGATGCAGCAAGGGAGGACGAAGATGGGTGGGGGTTTTTGGGTAGTTTTTAGGTGTTTTTCAGATGTTTGGTGGGAGGACATGGCCTGGTGGTACCAGACCCCAGTAGGCCTTGGCGGCCATGGCAGCGGCCAAGGCACCCTCTTGGTCTTGCTGCTCTTCTGCCCTGAGGAGGAAGAGGAAGAACTCACCGCACAAACAGCTCTGGGCTGAGTTAGAGACGCTGCAGAGCTGTTGTTACTTTACTTTGTTCCAGCTCAGCAGGGCTCCAAGGAGAAGGGGAGAGCAGGGAAAGGCCGCAGGTGGGAATGCCGAGCAGGACCCGTTGCTGAGGGCGCACGAGGCGGGTTCGCAGCCATGGGGAGGGAGAGAGACCCAAGGTGCCAGGCACTGCCATCCCTGCTCCAAGGGGTTTAGCATGGAAAGAGAATCACCCAGCTGGAGTGGATACCAGGCTGCCACCAACCAACAGGGAAAACCATGGAGAAGCCAGTGAGTACATCTGAATTTTTATAATTATTTCCAATGGTTTGGTCAGGCCAACACCAACCACATCTGTAGAGCCAAGGCTTATTTTTCCATAGGTAAGTGGCAACCAAGCTGTTGTTCCTTTTTTATGGGCTGCTGATTGTTTTGATGCTGAACAACAAAGCTGCCTCAAGCAGTATGTAAGAGGAGGCAAAGAGTACACTTTTTATTCATTTATATTTGTTTACATATTACTGTAAACATGATAAGCTCATATAAACAAAAGATTGCTGTGTACATTTGTAATACAAGTAATGGTATGTGTATATGTTACATGTTTTTTAAAAAGACTTGCAGCCCTCATGAGAAATGCTCACTGTGGGTCAGGTGCTGTGTTTAGGACTCGCTGTACACAAAATCACTCCATTTGTGTTGGTGTTTGGCTCCATCCACAGCAAAGTAACAACAAAATATTCCTCACAGTCCATCACTCTCTCTTAACTAATAGAGAGGAGCTCCAGCCCTATTCCCTAGCTATTTGGATTTAGCTCATGCCAACAAAATGCCTGGCTAAACCATGTTTCTTGCAGCCTGCCATGTCCTCTTGCTTTTATCCATGAATCAAAGGTTTTGCTTATGCCTGGAGATTTCTAAGCTGAACCAGAAAATGTTGCATTTGGACACTGAATCTGTGGAAAGTGCAAGTGTCATTAAGATAGGAGGCACCATGTACATAAATCAACTTTCTACAACATAATTTACTCCTGTTGTCCATCTGGGCAGGTATTGTCTTTTTGGTGGGATGCAATCACAGAGACTCAGATTGGAGGGGACACAGATACTGTAAGCTTGCAACCATATGAAACCATATGTTGAATATTTTATGGTTAAAAAAAAAAATCTAATTCACTAGTAAGTGTAATACAAAATACATCTTAGAATAACATCCTCACCCAGGCTGAGCTTTAGGGTCTGACAAATGCAGCTTGGCATTTTGAAGTTCAGGGACTTGACACTGAACATGCAGCTACCATTGCCTGGGTCAGAGTGGTCTCCAGGCATCTCTTTTCCCTACTTAGGCAGCAGCTGTGCTGACCCAGTTCGCACCCGGGCTTTTCCCTTGGGGAGGCATCCTTGGCTTCAGACAGAGTTCCACCTGGGTGAATTGTTCTCCTTGTAGCCTGTGAAACTAAAGAGTCAGAGGGTAAGGAGAGGATTTTCTTGACTGCTTCCCTTAGAAGCCTACAAATACTTCTAAGAAGCCTCTCCTCATAGAAGCAGCATCAGGTCAGGAATGACAGAGTGAGTGGAGGGCAACTGCAAGGCATAACCAGTGTGGGTCCCTCCAGCTCTGTTCTTCTCTTAAGGACCAAGGTAATGAGCATTTCTCAGGAATGCAGCTGCCTGGCATTGCCTTCAGGGGTAGGATGCATGAGGGAAATTCACCTGGCCTCCTTTAATCACTGTCTAGGAAGTTTTTCTCACTCTGCTTGGAGAGCTTGTGATTTAAATGGGCAAAACAGACCTGCCCCTGTTGTGAAAATAAGAGTTTGAATGACTTCCATAAAGTCATATGGGGGTTTTGTGATGCAGTCTAGCCTGGAGTATCCTGAGCATAAGTTCAACCTCTTCATCCAAAGGTCATTTCTCCTATCATCCTGGAGATAATTTGGGAAGTTTGGGCTTTGTCAGGAGCCTCGCTGCATGGAGCACAAAAAAGCTGCCAGCAAGGGTTGTGTAAAGTCTTTCTCTGCTAATTCCACTTAAAAATGCAAATTTGAAGTATGTGTCAGGATGCCTGGAAACCAGAGGTATCATTGCATGTGTTCTCAGTACTTACCAGAGATATAGCTTGTGTTCTTGTAATAAAAGAAATGCATCTTTTTTCTATGAGAGCAACAAGGAGATAGATGCTTTCCTTTCTTCAGCACATGAAGTTAGGTGAGTTAACATCCTCCTAACACCTTCTCCAGGATGTGTTTAGGCAATTAAATTCCTTAGAATCTTGATGACATGTGTGGAAATAAATAGAAAAATGTTTGGCTTCCACCCAGAGACAAGATATTTAGATGGTGGAAAGTATGTGTGTATTTTTGGGGTCGTATACTTAGATCCCCACAAATATTTTTAGTTGCTTTCCTGCAGTAATGCGCAACCAATCCATGCCATTCATGTCATTCCCTCATTCCCCGCTTGTAAATTCATTTAGGAAGAGTTGACAGACTTTGGTTTGGCTTCTGTTGGATTCCAAGCCCGCTGCCTCACGTCACGTGAGACGGGATCTCATGGCAGCGCTCTGGGTGCTTGTAAGGAGAAGGGTTTGTGAGGGCTCTAACACATCCCATCTCTCTGTGTGAGCCATCACAGCCCCGTGCTCCGAGGTGGCAAGGAAAGTACAAAGGGATTTTCAGACTTCATGTAGTTCATGTAATCACCTGAGGAGTCACTGATGTTGGGAGTGAGTATCACTGCCTCGGGGAGCGAGAATTAATGCATACGTCGGGATGGATAAGACATTGCCAAGTCATACACAGCCTTAAACTTAATTCTTATCTAGATTACTTAATTAATATTAATTATATAGAAAATGTCACATGAACTGGCATTCCATTTTTGCCTTTTCTGAGCTTATGTCACGATGAGTTACTGAATTGGCCAACATCTGTTTTAAGGCAGCTGACAGGACTATTACCAGGCTTACTGATTTGAGCAAGCACTTTGCTGATTTTCACACTCTTAATTTTCCCACTTCAGTGTTCTGCCAGTGCTATCTTATGAACAGATAAAGCTCTTGATGTGACATTTCAGTCATAAAAAAGAAGAACAGGGATAGGGAACTTGTCAATACAGGGAGGCCCTTGAAGTGTCAAGTCTGATATGTTTCCAAATGTACCCTAATCTTCAAATCTGAGATTTCCAGTGTACAGATTGTATTTGGCTCCCACCTCATTCAGAAACTAAAAGCTCAGACACTTCTAAAGTTTGAAGCATTATCATCCTTGTGCCCCAGAGAGTAATTTCCGACTTTAAAAACCCAATTCCAGAACAACTGAACACAAGTGATTTCACTTTAAGAGTGCTTACTCTTTACAACTTCCTGAGAACAACGATAAAAGCCAGGTAACAAAGTATACCTTAAAACCACGTTTTGCAAAAGTGCTGGCCACAACTTACAACAGAGAATATTTTGGTGTGGGCAGCCAAAAGAAGCAGTACTCTGCTGGTTCTGTTCAGGAGTTGTAACATTGCAAAGTTTAAATCCCGATAAATTTCTTTTTGAAAATTCTGAACAGCTAAAATGAAAAAGGAAATAGGAGTTAGGACTGAATGCAGATGTGGGAAATATGGTTCATCCCAGGTCTGAAACATAAAAAGAAATACAATCTTCTTTTTTTCTTTCTTTTCTTTTGAGGGATACCTGAAAGGAAGCTCCCATTGTCACAGTCATGCATGGCTATGGGGCCTGATGTTCAAGCTGGAATGCCCCCAGCAGTTTCCATGTATTCCTGCAAGGAAGGGCAGACGGTCTGTGCCTCCAAGAGGAGTGTTCAGAGTAACACCTTTGCTCAGGCTGTCAAACTAGAAATGTGTATGTGGATATATTTATATGCATATATCCTTTTGGAACACAAATCCGAAATTGCCAATGTGATCTAAAGGCCTAAGTGATTGCTACCCCTTAAATAACCAAATAAACAGGTAAAACTGCAGCTTGTATGGCTGACCCTGGTGGCTTGGCAGCAATGAATGAGGTTTTCTGTGCAGTGACCCCAAGTCTTGGGTATGGCTGCAGAATTTCTCTGTTCGCTTAGTGAATAGATCTCAGTGAACATCCTCACCTGGAGCATAATCCCAGAACCTTATTGAGTGGTTGAGCCAGCCACCGAAATGAGAAGGCTTCCAAATAGCAAGCCAGATAGCAACAGAATGAAGCAGAGAGATACATTCTGCTCAGAGGAGTTTTCTGCTTTGCTGTGGCTCGAGGCTCACATGCTGGATGGTCAGTGATGCTGTTTCTCGGGGGCCATTGACTGGGCTCTAGGGAAACCATGGGCATTTTGGCAAGCAGGAAAGGCTGTGAATTCATTCATCTGTCTGAAATAGAGGAGTTTGTGGCAAGCCATTTGGCCAGAGCAAGGCAGCAGCAGTGCCAGTTCCACAGCTTAAGTACAGTTTCTTAAGGCTGAGACATAGCTGTACTTCCACATGTGGCCAGAAATGCCACAGGCCTGGAGCAGGCTGCAGGGTGAGCACGCTTAGCCCTGCCTTTGCAGAGAGATTGGAAGGGCTGCAATGTGCTGCAGAGGTAGCAAAAATACCAGATACATTTAATTTCAGAACTCTAGCAGCCATCGCCAATGCAATGCTATTTGCTGCATTTGTGCTTCTCTAGACTTTGAACAAATGGACTCCTTCCAGCAACAGGTAGGAGACAACTGGAGACTGTTCTCCAGCTCCCTGAGGTAAAATCCTAATTCCAATTAAGTCAGTGGTAAAAGACCCATACGCTAACTTGAAGCCAGGATTTCTCTTCTGAGATTGGAAAGGTTTGGGTGCCAGTCTCTTAAGGTTTGGCACCCAAAGTACCTTCTCAACTGGCAGGTCTCTGAGGTGAACTTCCCATGCTCTTCTTGTTTGGCCTGGAGGAGACTGAGGGGAGACCTCACTGCAGCTACAACTTCCTCAGGAGAGGCAAGCACTGATTTCTCTGTGGTGACCAGTGACAGGACCCAAGGGAAAAGGGAAGGTTTAGGTTGGATATTAAGGAAAGTTTCTTCATCCAGAGGGAGGTTTGGCACTGGAACAGGCTCCTCAGGAAAGTGATCACAGCACTAAGACTGACAGTTCAAGAAGCATTTGGACAACACTCTCAGGCACATGATGTGGTTGTTGTGGTGTCCTGTACAGGGCCAAGAGTTGGACTTTGGTGATCCCTCTGGGTCCCTTCCTGCTGAGGATATTCCATCATTCTCCTTCCTCTGTATTTCTCAGAGACACTGGGTACAATGACAGTCTACATCCCTAAAAGGGGATTTTTTTTTACTAAACAGTGCACCAGCTCCCCAGTTCTGTCTTAAAAGGGCTGTTTGAAGTGGGAGCCACTTTCTGCTCCTGCAAAGAAACAAGTGTCCTAGTGACAGCTGAGGGTTTTGTGGGACCCTACAATCTCTGATTTTAAACTTAGCACCTTTAGCTTGTCACCTAGTTTTTTCCTGTGCCAAATTACCAGGACATTTCATTTACTTGGACCTTCACAAAAGAAATACAGACAGGAGGAGTAAACAGTTTTGATTTTAAAAGTGACAAATTGGCAGGGAGGTTCCCTCAGCCACCTTTCACTCATTTTTGGCAGCTTGCAGGTTTTCCAGCTGGCGGCAATTATTTCTGATATCAGGTTGAAATTCCAATCAAAGCTTTTTTTAAAGGCTGAAGGGTACTAGCATTCATGACCAAAAGGTCCTGCAACAAAGAAGCACCTCTGAAAGGACTGTGTTTTCAAACCCACTCACATACATAACATTTTAAGAGCTGTCACCATTAGAGCACTTTTTACGGCCAGTTCCTGAAGGAAGTGGTTGTAAAGATGTGGCATGAAGAGCAGCAAATCCAGGTGCTGAGCAGAGAGCTTTTGAACTTAGAGCAAATGTGGGATACTTTTTTCTAACCAGAACAACTGCTGTTTGTGACCATCTGAACTTTGAGCTACGAGAAAATGTCTTTGGAGTTCATCAGGCTGATATCCTGTCTCTAACCACAGCCTGCACCAGATACTTCAAAGGGAAAGAATACAAGAAACTCTGTATTGGAATCATCTGCTAGCAGAGGAAATTTCTTCCCAACATCAGACAATTTGTCATTGATTTATCCCCTCGAACAGGAATGTTTATGTACCTCTTAAAAAAAAAATCCAGTTGAATTTAACAGTAATGTGCATTTATTCACTAACCTTAACAATTTTTTATTTTAAATAGATTTGATTTCTCTAAAATAACAACTCTTCTACCATTTTCTCTGGTGGTTTTCTTAGTGCTTAAAATGACAGATTGAGGGTTTTTTCCAGCCACTTTTTTATACAGATTGCCCTTGAATCGTGATGATGTTCAGGACCTGCAGCCCTATGGCAGCTATTTTGCAAATGACAGTGTCTCCTCCTACAAATCCTTCTCCTGGCAAGAGATTTAATCCTCTTTTATGGATCCTATAGCCATCATTTCCTTATTGTTGCGATGATACTGTGTTATTGTACAGTTTCTCTGGAGCCTCCTGTATGTCAAAGACCCAAAACAGATTGAGGGTATGAGGCAGGTAGTGAAAACTCAGCAATTTGTTGGTTTGTTTGTTTGACAGATTGCTGACATTGAGCTGGATTTATAATATTTGTGTTCTAGAACTCAGATACTTTCTAAAGCAGCTGTGTTGTAGCTGTGAATATAAACTGGGATGAACGGGGTGTCTGACAGGAAGGTGTAAAGTCTGTATTTAGGCTCAATGGGCTTTGCTCTGAGAGGTGTTGAATGTCTTAATTTTTTCTGAAACCCATGAACCCGCTGAGGTCAATGGCAAACTTCCCACTGACTTTAGTAAAGTATAATCACCCCCAAAATACAGGGTTAGGACACTAATTATTGGCAGCTCTTTTTCTAAGAGCCTGGCTAATGCACAGAACAATACCAGAATGCCTCTGTGAGTTTTATTTCTTTGTGCAAAGGTCTATGCATTTTCCCAAAACCTATAATGAAATACAGGAAAATTCTGCAGCCTAAGTTGCCATCACAATCAATTTAAGGGTCATTTATTCGGTCTTAGTCACAAACAACACAAAGACCTGCTTTGCTTAATACAAGGCCTGGCCAGCTGAGCAGTTCAGCCAAATAGGAGAAATTTGCTGGTTCTGCTGCAGAAACTCACTGGTTGGTGTTTGGATCCTAATATGAGACTTCTAATTTGGTTGTTTAGTGAATTTTAATTGCTTCAACATGAAGTAGAGATGAGCAGCATCTCTGGAAACCAGGCCACAGATCACTGAAAATAGTAGGTACAGGGCTAAGATGTGGGTCCTAATGCTCTGCGCCTCATTGAATTTAATTATAGCTTGGAGTAAAAAGACACACAAATTCATCTTTGGCTTGGTTTCTTACAGATTTGTATTTGCAACATTAATCTTCTGCTTCTCCTGCCCATTGCTCCAGTAATGCTTCTGGAGCCACATGTCCAAGGGAAACCAATCTGAGGTCTTGAAAACATTAATTTCCTACAGGCTTCATAAAAATAGGCAGCTGGGTAAAACAGAGAGCTCTAAGTACTCTAGCTGAGCTCAACCCTGATTAGACACTGGACAAACAGTGTGGGGAAAACCCTTGTTATGAGTGCCTTAACTGTGGATAAACTCAGCTGGCAGTCATGCTCTGCTGGACTCTAAACAGCCACCCCACACGAGAAGCTTTGCTTTCACACTGTACCTCTCACTTAAACAGCCAGTCATGCTCAGACACATCCTTTAGAAACCAAGCCCTGTTTATTTCTTCGCTTGTAGAATACTTGTTTTAACATATACCAGTTATATCTAGGAGGGAAGTGACATGTTTTCCCAATCAGAGCAAACAAATGTGTCAAGTAATGCCCTGTGTTTTTTTCAGTCTGACTCTAGCTGCTAGAGGGTCTGCTTCACAATTTGTTCATTCAGCTGTGAGTGTTGGCTGCATCTTTGAAGGACTGTAGGTGGATGATTTTTTTGTTGTTGTCAGAATGAAGTCTGCTTTCACCTCTTTTTACCACTTTCATGTTCATCAATATGAGTATTTTTCCATCTGTGAAGCTAAACTATTGTAGCTGGTAAGCCAGTGGTTCCACAAGATTTCTGTGGACTTCTGCTTGCACGATGAGAGAGATTCCTGTGCTCCAAAAGGCTTAAAATGCCTGAGTCTTGCTAATAATAACAACCCAAAAGGGAATAGTCCAGCTGATTGTATGTAGGTCAGACTTAATCAATTAACACACTGAGATAATGACATACCAGCCTATGGGGCCTTCTAAATATAATTGTGTGTGAAGAAGGCCACTGGCTACAGGATGGCTTCACAAGTTAAGTAGCACAGAACTGCCAATATTTAGATCTGGGATTTCCCAGGAGGCTACACAGAAACAGAGAGCAACAGCGACTTCTGAAGAAATGTGTGTCTTTCCATGCTAATATCTCTACTGAAACCATGGCTCAGGGGACACCGAGATCAGAAATTTATTACCACTGCCATCCTTCGTGGCTAGTGGCTGCAAACTGATACCTGTTGGAGTTGTTCAGCCAATGGGGTTGTTCCCACGTACATCTTTGCAGAGCACACAGAAACTTTGCTTGCCTTGAAAGTTTCAGTCGTATGCCCCACTGTATTGTTCGAGCTCATGTGAGCTGAACTTTGCATAACAGCTCTTAAAAAAGTGGGCCTCAAAATGTCAAAGGGAGCCCCCTTTCATGTAAAAGATGAAAGCCACATTGTCTTGGCTGAATTCCAGCATCTATCCTTGTGTGTTCGAGCGGATGATGGAGGATTTCTGGTGGTGGCTCTTGAACCAGGCGCCCTTTTACTGCCAGTAAAGCTGAGTCGATTTGCCTTGATTTTGCCGTGGGCTAAGTCGGGTACAAAGGGGTTACAGTAAACTCTTAATTGGTGGCTGCTTGAATGTGTGTGTGAGCCCCTAGTTCACTCATGTGTACAAGGAGGGGTGCCTTGCTTTTTGACCCTTTTGTCTAATCTGGTTTGATTGTAAGATCTTCCAGGCAGATTGTTACCACATGGTTGCACATTGTCTGCTGCGCTGGGGACCCCAGTCCCAGTGGTAAATAACAGCCCTCAGCAGTTACTCTCACGTGAATAAAATATGACCAGTGGAGTGATCTGAGTCATCTATCAAATAACCCACAGCTCCACCCACGTACAGCTCCTCCATATGAATCCTGAGGTTAATTAAAAGAATCTAAAGAATGGTAGGGTTAGAGTGATTTTGGTTGAGCACTGAAGATTGATGTAACCTCACAAGCTCCCCATGCTGTTCCTCCAGGCTTGAGGTTTTTCATCGTTACTGGCTAGTCCCCAAAAGACTGGGACTATGTTTCTAGCTGCTCTGTGGAGGCTATGCCAAACTACAGGTTTAAATATTCATTGCATTCTTCACATGCCAAATCATCTAAGTTGGAAAGCAGGAGTCTAAGATTTTGCAAAGCTGCTCTTGCACAAAAAGACCATTAAAAATTCATCATGACAGAGAAAAAGCAACAACATTGCCAGTAGTAGGGAACTTTCTGTTGACTTGGCTAATGCTGTGTGGAGCTAACCCACATTAATCCACTTAAATGGAAGGGTAAGCCTGATCCAGTAAAAGCAATAAATCCTCTTTAGAGCTGACCAGACTCCAGTTGCACTATAGGAAAGCCAGGCTGAATGGCAAACAGTTGGCAGGAGGTAACTGGATGGGGCCTGAATTTCCAATGCACCAGGTAATTTAACTCACAGCATCCCCTTTCCCTTATATGCGCAAACCAGTCGTGGGTAGGACCACATCCCAAAATTCTTGGCACCAGAGGTGGAATGGTAGACTGCAGGATGGGGAAACTCCCTGCCAATACAGATCTGGAAAGATTGAAATAGCTCTCTGCTATCACAGGGACTGGGTACCGGAGATGCTTGTGTTGGAAGAGTAATTGTCCCAGGCAGCTCAAGCAAAAGGGGTGAAATGCAGGGAGCAGAGCTGGACAGCAAAATGCCTGACCTGGAGCTGGTGGGGCTCTGCCTTGCCTTGGAGGCAGCTTGCAGATGTTAAGAGAGAACGGTGAGCTGCTGCTGCCTTGCTATGGGTGAGGGACTAAGTGGGTTGCTGTTAAACTCCACAGAATTACTTTTGAAGCTGAGCTGGTTTGAGAGCAAGTGGATATGTGCCTGGGAAGTGGCTGTTAGTATCAGAGAGCAATTTTCTCAAGGCTGACCCAAGACATGGAACTAAACCCAGACTGAGTGAATATCTCTGTTTCCTTATTCCTCTGAGAAACTGGGCCTGAATTTGAAAGGCTGTTTAACACTTTGAAGCCACCCACAGCTCTGTCTTTGCCTCCCACGCAAGCTCCAAGGAACTGACTCATTCCCACCGTATTTTCAGCTGTGCATAGATCCTGCTCACAGCTCGGGAAGTTCCCCGTTCAGCCAAGCAAATCAAGTGCACATTGTGACTTAGCTGAGCTTGAAAGGTTTTGCAACACCGACTCGCAGCCGGCAGCATCTGAAGATATCTGGCCTGCCTTTTAAAGTCGAGTAGGAGCCATATTCTTGAGTTAGCTGTATAATTTATGCCTTATCTGCCCTTCTCTATTCATGATGCTTCCTTATGTTGAATAGCTGTTTGTGAAAATAAATGACACTGTCATCTGCTGTTAAATGAAAAGAGATCTTCTCCCAAGCAGGCATTCACCTCTCCTCTCCCCTTCCAAGTGGCAAACTCTTGTTTTTCTCGCCATGGGGACACTGCTTTGGGTTTTGCAGAGCTTTCAAGGGTGTGAATGATATATAGAGCTCTGGATGGTTTGTGACTCAGGAAAGCTTTTCTGCAAGGGGAGATGTAGGATCATCCCTCTGTCTCCTGCCAATCTGGTGAGCTGAAGTATTCTTTCCGGTTTGGACTAGTCCTGACATCCCTGGATTTCTAGCTCACTGATTCTTTCACTGCTGAGGAGAATAACTCACTTCCTGCTGACATCATGCTGTCCTCCTGCTATGCCATATCCACTGTGAGTCTTTAAAGCTTCATGCTATGCCTGAACAATTACACCCACATTTTGACTGGGAAACAGAGACAAATTAAGGCAGTTAGAAGGAGGACGTGGGAGCCTTGCCTTCTATTTTCCTGTTCTTCACACTGGGCTCATTACTTCCCTCTTTCCCCCAACCTGGTAACAAAATTCCAGCAAATGTATTGGGGTCACCACTCCCTGCTTCTCTGTAGAAAGTAACTCTGGTCTATTTAGGCTCTGGACCACTTCTGCATGCCATTACACCCCAGCACAGTCTTTATAGATAAACATTTGCAGGTTTGTAAGCACAGTCCTACTCACTACATTATTACAGAAGAGAGGGGGAGTAAACATCCTTTTACAGTACAAAGGAATGGTCAACAAACTCAGAGAGAAGAGGAGAAATATCCAAAGGCACCTTCCATTTTTGGCTTGCTGCATTTGGTTTCTTTCATGCTACTCACTGAATGTTTGCCCCCCTCTGCAAAAATCCAGGGCAAAGGCCTGGCTGTTGTCTGCACTTTTAACTAATGAAGTCAGGAATTTACTTCTGTCACCACCTGGGAATTGAATAATATAAAACCCAGCTCCTTCATCGTACTGACATTGGGCTGAGTTCCATCAGCTTCTGAGGAGCTTTTCGGAGTGCAGAGTCCTGACGTGCTCACAGTGGCTAGCATGAGCTGAGACATGAATAAGCAATAAAGGAGATAAAGGAGAGGCTGGGTTGAAAGCAACAGCTGTTTCCTATGGACTCCTGAATAAACTCCAGCTCCTCTTGCTGATGGGCTGGGCTTTTGTCCTTGTGCAAATGAACTTCTCTGGGAATCAAATTCTGCTATGAGAGCAGTGACGTTCATCTATCACTAAATATAAAGGGTCTGCTCAAAAATTTTTAAGAAAAAAATGTCGACTTAAAATTGTATTTATTTCAGGTATTTCCCAGTCTTTTAGCTGTGTTTTCTCAATTCAGCTGTGGTTCTAGAAGCAGAATTACACCCAGACTTTCACATGTAGCTCTTACATGGCAAAGAGCAAAGTCCTTAGCACAAGACAGCCTTTTGCTGACTCTGCCATAAAACACTTTGGAGGCCCAATGCTACAGTACATAAGCCACTCAGAAGTTTTAACATTCATTTCACCAGGAGCAATCCCTTCTCTGTGTAACTAAGCAAAAGGTTTGGCTTGAATCTGCTCCTATAATGAATTTCTAAAGCTGGGCTTGTGGGAATGACTCCATCAGTTAAGCACGAGCCTCTGCTCTGCTATACCCCCCAGGAGTTCACATCAAGTTTTGGAGCTTTTGGCACTTTAGGCATTTACTCCTGATTTCCACCAGTGGAACAGAGAGATGAGCTTGGCCAGGAGAAGTGGATTTTCCTCATACTTCTGTCATGTAAGCTCATCCTATTCATTTGGAAAGGCATTTTTCTTTTATAGAGAGGCAGAGGTTTTGGTTATCTCAATAGTACAGCAAGAGGAAATTCTAATATCAGATCAAGGAAACAGATAAATGCACTATATCTTAATGAAACAATGTCCTTTGCAGTTTACCACTACCAAGTTACTGTATCTGAAAATCCTTAAGAAAGTCTTTTCACTTAGGTAATCTCTGACTTTAGGGAAGACCTGGTCACTTTTATTTGTGTGTGTAAATCCTCTCACAAATTATTCCAGATTAGCAAGTCCTATCGTCCCTCTCTGAAGGGTGTCACCCATCTGAAGGGTGGCCTCAAACTACCATTGACACTGTCACTGCAGAGACCTTCCCCACAAATATAAAGATCTTGTATGGAGACAGAATTTAAAGTAGCCCCATTTTTCTTTTTTTACTTTTTTTCTTTTTTTTCTTTTTTTTCTTTTTTTTTTTCTTTTTTTCTTTTTTTTCTTTTTTTTCTTTTTTTTCTTTTTTTTTTCTTTTTTTCTTTTTTTTCTTTTTTTTTCTTTTTTTTCTTTTTTTTCTTTTTTTCCTTTTTTTTCTTTTTTTTTTAAGCAGTGTGTATAACCTATTTTAATATGTGAATAAGCAGAATCTGGAGTGGGTCCACTGGTGTATCTCCCTCTTCAACACGAGGCACTTGACTCCAGCTGCAGTGGGAATGGAGGGCAACTGGGTCTAGTGGGCTGTGCTGTGACTCTTTGTGACTTTTTGGGGTGGCTACAGGCAACCTGGCCTGTTGGCTAACTGGCCACCTTAGGAGAAGAGAGCATTCCAGCCCCATCTCCTCAGTGAACAGTGAAATGGAGCTGTGACTGCATACAGGTTGTCTGTATCTCCCTTTTTATTAATAGGGGGAAGGATAGGTAAAATCCCTGGGAAGTGAAATCTAAGGGTAATCAAGCCTTAAAACTTCCATTTGTATATTTGAAATGAGTGATACCTTGCCATAGAGCAAACCTAAATATATAAAAATAAAAACCTGCTATATTTCTAATATTGTTTCCAAAGTCAGTGTGTTTGTTTTATAGTTCAGTATTAGTTAGAACTCAAGTCGATCCCTTCAATATTTCCTTTTTAATTTCTCTTTTCTGTTTTTCACCAAGTCTTGCCCATCTCAACTGCTTTCCTGAGCAGTTCTCTTTTTTGTTTATTCTACACAATTTCCTTCCTTCCTTCAAGTCCAGATTCCCTTGCTCCCCTGGGACTTTGTATGATAGCTAGGCACTAATCATGTACTTCTGCCCCAAAAGCACAGATAGGGGCTTCCTCCCCCTGCTTCCAGTCAAAGGAGGATGTAAGGCATAATGGGAATCTTAAACAACACTGCTATTCATTGTTTGGGAGATCTGGGAAATATCCTTGAATTCAGCTTGCTAAATTAGCTTCTTCTTGAGTAACCCACAGCTGCTGTGTATCTGTCCCATTACATTTTACAAAAATGCAGCAGTTCTCATTACGTATGATACTCTCTAAACATATGGACCTTCCACTAGTTTATGTCTCTGTGTAGCTCTGTTGCCATGAATGTGCACACAGAAACATTTTCTTTTGTACTTAAAAAAAAAACAAAACAAATGCAACAATTCTTGAAAATAGATTAAAGACAGGCATTTGCAATTACTCAGATGGAGCAAAGATGTTGGAGTGCCTCAGAATACAGCCTTTGTCAGGAGCCAGTACTTAGATTAAAATGTTGCTTTTGACAGTAAAAGTGTAACTACCAGTGGTTTTAAAGCTTCATCTTGCCTGTTGTGCACATGAACATCTCCATTGAAGTTGGCAGGCATCTCCCTGTGCTTGCAGGTCCTGAAAGTCAGATGGACCATCAGTGTAAGGTGATGCTGAACTGTCTATATGAGGCAATGACATGGCATTTGGATTTGGTCTTGTGTGTTTGCTCCTTCACATTGATTTACAGAGGAAATTGGTTTGAAAGATAATGTATTTCTGGTGTTACTGTGTTTACATTCCCTACTCTTTAATAACTTGTCTGCACGCACAGGGAATTTGAGCAAATCTTGAAGAGGAAGGTTTCTTTCTCCTCCCTCTTGTGCAGTTCTCTAGGCCTTGTTCTTCAAAATGGAGCAGCATCCTTGAGGAAAACCCAAACTTCCATCTTTACTGTGTTCCTTGTGGCACAGCTGGTTCCAACAGGGAGTAATTGAAATATTAAGTACTTTAAAAATGCAGTGCTGAAGAAGTGAGAATTTTCCTTCAACCCTCGGAGCTCCGTTCAATGCCTCTCTGATCGCACTCAGGGCTTATTTCATCGACTTCAGGAGGAGTCTGGCCAGGGATGAGAATCTACTGTACACTAAACTTTGGGAGAAGTGCCAAGCACATTGTCTGTTGTTACCTCACAAAGAACAAGGGGTGACAAACTACATCCTCTGGAGAGCATCCTTGGGCTATGCTTGATTGCGTTGTCACCAGCGAGGGACAGCTAGTGTCTCTGTCACAGTAGTCTTGACTGTGTTACTATGGTTAGCAAGCCAGTGGTATCCATCTCATTGCCCTCCTTCCCTCTGTTCCTGGTCATCTCTTGTCCCTCTTCTGTTTTACTCCTCTTTGCTCCTTTTATAACTAAAGATATCCCCTCAAACATATCCACCTAAGTACAAGTACAGGCTGGTTCACTTTTGTATCTGAGCCTTCCTGCAACTCACACTTGTATCCAACCCCTGCTGAGAGCTTTGGTGCTACAGGAGGGGAGGATCATCTCTCTCCAGCAGGAGCCACAAAGCGACTGGAGATGGGAATCTATGCAGGATGTGGCTTTCTTGCAGCACAGAGGCTCTCAGGAACCATTTCCATGCTGGTGCATTTGGGACAGTGTGTAATGGGCCACTAGGAGCTGGTCAGCTGTGGGCAAAGAGCTGCCTAACCCTGGCAAATTGGAGAGGTTGAAGACACAGCTGTGAGCCCTTGAAGCCAGCCAGGTGCTTCATCCTCTGTTATGAGGAGATGTCTCCTCCTCATCAGGATGCACAGGCAGGAACTCTGCAAAGAGAGGCCCTTCTCACAAAATAGAGGAAGAGGGTTTGGGTATCCTTTCAGTGGCCTCTAAATCATTTGTCCAGAACAGAGAGCTGTCTCTTCCTGGAAATATTTAGGCTCATTCCTTTAGAAGTCATCTATGATTGTGTTGGTATTTGTGCATAAATGAATATTAATGGTGGATGTGGTCTGACTACCGGGCCCATTTCCTCCCACAGCTGTTTTTGTGAGAGACCTGATCCAAAAACATCTTGTGCACATATCTTCCAGCCTGGCTCCTCCACAGGCGAGCTTGATGGAGAATGCTTCGTTGGTTGTGGTTTAGGCATGGACACAGCACATAGCTGCTCAGTGCTGTCAGGGTCTCAACAGATCTGCATTCACCTCACAGCAGACATTTAGGTACCAAGGGAACTTGTGTTTTAACTGGAAAAAAGCTTATGTGCCAAAGGCCTCCTGTTATAGGGGAGGTTGCAGCGGAGCAGAGGTTTGGAGGGGCTTAATGCTGGAGTTGGCTGCTCCAGCTGGCAAAAAAAGCCCACCCACAGCTTTGGTGGGACCAGCACCTGAAATCAAGTATTGAAACACCTGCATTATAGCACTTTTATTTTATTTGGATACGATTCTGTGCAGTTCTACATTCATCTTTTTTGTGGATTTATCCCAAAGATAGTGCTGGGACTGAGCCTGGGATTCCTGCAGAAAAAGATGATCCCAGAGATAACAGGTTCTGAGAAGAAATACTCCAAATGCCCCAGTTTTTAATCATTAAATGAGTATATGGTTACAGATGTAGATTGATTTAAGTAGGGAAAGGGATTTGCTGTATGACTCACATGTCTGAACTATTGCTACTCATTTTTTGATGTAAAACCCTCTTAACTGCTTGCAAATGATCTGCAAAGGATTCATGTGCCCGGAAACTCTTGAGCAAGTGATTTTGGCTTCAAACACTTGAAGAGGTTGTTTGCAGATGATGCACATACTGACCACTTCTGTTGAGAAGGAGCCTAATTCAGAGTATACAGCAGGCAGCAAAAAGGTTCTGATTGCTCCAAATAAGTCACAAATAACTTGCCTGACTTTTGGTTTTAATCACATGATCCAATTACAACTTAATCCCATCAATATGAAATAAATGTTCCCTCCTTTGGTTATTTTCTTGGTGTGGAAAGCTGCTCACAGCCTCATGCCCAGAAACGAGTCTGTGTTTTGTGTTCCTGTTGCAGAAGAGGAAGGGGGACACAGGAAGGCTGGCTGGAGAAACAGGCAGCTTGAAAACCTTTCTTTCAGCCCAAAGTGGGAGCAGAACAGCCCATGGTGATACTGTCATGGATCCAAGCAGGCTGGGGTTAAACGGTTTCCTCAGCTTTTCTTCCTAAATCAATTTGAATATTCTTGGCAAGCCCTGTTACTCTGCATGGTGGGCAGCTGCGATTCAAGCAGGGAATTTTTTTTCCCCTTTCTACTGTCCCAGTCTTCCTGTCTTGTGCAGATGTGATTCTTTCCCTCTGTCTGCCTAACAGCTAATTATTTTACCAGATGAGCCAATAGTCTGAAGAAAACAGATCATGCATATTCTTGAAAGCAACAACTGTGTTACAATGTTGGGGGGATGGGTAATTAAAAAAATAAGGAGTCACTTCCTTCTGACCCACTCTACTCCTTAAGAAAACCTCCAGAAATACCAAACATTCTGATTTACAAGTGACCAACCTACCTCCCAAGTTAGTACCCCCCGCATTTAACAGCAGAGCCTTGCACTATGCTTTTTGGGAAAGCAGGAGAAAAAGCCAGTAGGAATATGTAAGACATCCAGCTAACAGCTCTGCAATCTATGGCAAACCAAAAATGTACACACCCCTGTAACTGCAAGGATGTGGACTAGAGCACATCATCTGCTCCCCAGACACTGCCTGGGTGTCGCTGCACTCACTGAACCTTCATTCCTAATGCAAATTATGATTTCTGATTAAAATCATTAGTCCCAGGCTCTGGAAAGGACATAAATTCTGCTTCTTGTGTTTGTTGGTTACACTAGAGGGGGCTTTTCTGGTGCAAAGCCAACAGCTCTAAACCAGTGTCTGCCACTGTGTCCCAGGTGTGAGGCGTGAGCTACCAGAGAGCACCATGACCACGCAGGTGTGTTTTATAGCCTACAGAGTGTGTTTTGAGAAAGCCTGCAATATCGGGTTACACAGGCAGGACAGGCAGGGGAACGCTGCATTTCCAAATCCCACAGAAGCTCAGCACCTGCTGCTGGCTGGAGCACCGCTGCCATAGAAGCTGAAGCGTGTGGTCCTGCTGAGCTGTGCCTGCTGCCTGCCTTCCTCTCAGTCCAGCACCCCCAAGAACAGCAGCTCAGCAGTGCTGGCCCTGGAAAGGCTGGCACGTCCCTTGTATTTGGGGGACCCTGGTTTAAGCAGAGAGAGTCTTGGTGTTTTACATGGGCAGCAGTAGCCTATGAATGCTGAGAGGCAGGAATGAGGGCCTCAAAGGAAGGCATGTGGCTTAAGATGAGGAAGGGGCTGTCTGGTACTTTTTGGAAAGTTAAATTAGGGCCTACAGTGCTAGTCATTGTTGTATTTGGCAGAGGTCTGCTACTGCTAGGGCAAAAGCTGCAGGGTCTTGAATCACAGGAAAATGCCACCACTTTTTTTTTGACAGGCAACTACTTTTCCTAGGCAGAAGAAGCATGCCTCAATACGAGGTAAAACCAAGGTCTGCTCCTAGTACACTACATCCACACCAAGGGACCAAGTGGTCTGGGTATTTTATCTTTAAAATTCTGCACAAGCAAACATAAAATGTGACCCATACTGCTCTGAAGGCCAGCATCAGCTGCCTTCCTGGATAACCTGGGTCAATGAATCCTTCTTCATTTTGAGCTGTAGCTTAGAAGTTGAGGTACTTTTGACTAAGCAGACTACTCTCCAAAAAGTAAGCTTTCTGCCTCAATCCCTGCAGCAGGACTGAGAGAACTCTGTCCATTCTGGACTGTCTCATTCACTTCTCAAGGAACACGTGACTTTGCTGACAGCAATGGAACAAGAGCCAAAGGAATGAATTTTCCTCATTTTTTTGTTGCCATTTAATAGTAGATAACCATTTAATTAGTTTTCACCCTCTGGGGCTGTAAGTTCTTGTATAATAAGATAATGAGCAATTATCATTACTGCATTTGTTCTCACATGGCACTACATGGATTCCAGCAGTGACCACATTTCAAAGGCTTGTGTTCCAGGTTATTACCCAGTAATGCTATAAGAAGCCCTAATACCTCTCTTAAGACTTTAGAGAGGGCAAATCTACCAGTTATTACAGGTGCTAACATAAATCCCACCTGCTCTTACTGGACTTATCCCACATGAATTGTGCCAATACCCACTACAACAGGAAAACCCTAAAATATTCCAGGGACATTGTGTGGTTAGGTGCTTCCCGAAATACTGCCTTTCATGTCCTTAATGCCACCCTAGCTTTTCCTGCTTTGGCAGGGAAAGCCAAAATCAGGGTTACATGGAGTGGTTTAGAACAGAAAGTTACAGGCCAACACAAAGGTTTCAATTGGGAGTAGTCCCCAGAAGCGCTGCTGTGCTAAGAGAAGCGCCTGATGGGAGTCAGGACTTACAGGATCTCTTGCATTGAGGCCAACGACTGGCAATTAATTAATTGGTTAAAATACCTGGAGAGATTTCAAATGGGCACATGGTGAGAACATGCGTGCAAGGGGAGGATCTTGAAACCACTTAGGCTTTAGGGCAAACAAAAAGCAGATGGGAGATGGGTGCAGAGATTAAAAGGTGTAGGCAAGGGGCCCATATCTGTTACTATTCTTGCAGCCAGTTTAATTACTAGTCCTAGGCTTTGGGAACACAGATTTTTTTTTTAACTTTTGGAAAAAAGTATGTGAAGAAATATGAATTCTGCAGCTGAAGATGGCCCTTAGTACCATCCCAAGTATCTGCTATGCTTTATTCGTGACCGAGAATAGAAACTGTTTCCCTAATCTTCAATGTGAAGGTTGCTTTCAAAAGGAAAAACAATATTTTAAAAATACCCAAATAAACCAATTGAGAACAAAACCCCATGCTGCCTCTCCTCCCTGAACTTCTCCTTTGTCCAGCAGTACTGTGGAGGTCAGTGGACCCTGAGAGCCGTTCCCGGAGTTGGCAAGACATAAGAGGCTTCTCTCACAGGATACCTGTTTCTGTTATGACAGGTATCCCTGTTCTGCTCCCTCAGTCAGCCCTGTCAACCCCATCCCTGTGTCCCTCAGTCAGTCCCTCCCTCCCTATTCCCCATTGGCTCCCATACCCCAACCCCGCCTTTGTGCTGCCCCCATGCCCCTGACAATTGGTCCCTGATCCTCTCCCAGCCTCCACCACCCCCATACTTGAACCTGGACCCGTTCCCATGAGGCTCGCCTTTGACCCTGGGCTACGTATACACGTAGCTACAATAAACATCTCTGTGGAACCCCTACAAAGGCCCTTCTTGCCTCTCTGACATCATCATATCTAACACCTATCCCAGCTTTCAACACAGTACAACAGTATTCTGCATGAGACACAAAGAAGGCAAGAAGCTCTTCTCCAGCTGTTTGGGCAATAAGCAGATGCACACAGAAATCTTGTTTTGTGCAGCTGTTAGTTGGTTCGATGGACTGCAGCACCAGGTTATGGGAAGGAAAGCAATTTACACGGAGGATGTTATTAAAGAGCTATTTTAATGTTGTAATGCAGTGAAGGTAAGAAGCAAAATTGGCAGCGTGTTCTGAATGGAAGGATTTTTCTCTTGAGGCCTATAATGGCAGAGTTGCAGTGACTTACAGCACCAGGACAACAAACCAACCCATTAGGAAGAAACAAGCGTGACATAGCAGGGCCCAAATAAAGCAAAATTTTAGCTGAAATACTTGCTGAAAAAGTCCAAATCAATTTTCTCTAATACCATTCTTAGTTAGAATGTAGAAGCAGACATACTTGGATTAAAAAAAAACCAAACAAAAAAACCCCAAAAAACTCACGTCAAACCAAACAAACAACCCCCTCAAAACAACAACAACAAAAAAAAAACACCCCCAAAAAAACCCCCTTTAAACTAGACCTTCCACAGTTTTGGAACAGCTAATGACACTTGTTTGTGGAAAATAGCTGAAGTGCCCACAGGGAGGAATTCACTATTGAAAAAGTTGACTAGCAAATGTCAACTGAGCTGTATTTAGTCCTTTCCACACAAAAGCCATGTCAGGCAAAACAAGCAAAAGGGGAGGGGAGGCAGGGACCATGAACTAAGTACTGAGCAGAGGTAAAGCCAGATGTATTTATTTTTTCCCAAGAATGTGCAGTGATGAAACACAGATTTGGGGTTAAGCATGGTCTTACTTTTATTTCTGTTAAAATCCTGTCTATCTGCATTTGTCCCTGAGATGACAAATGTTTGACCCAGCCACTGAGGCAGATGCATCCAGAGCCAAACCACACACAGTGGGTCCATCTAAGAAGAACAAAACCATTATCCTACCAGGAACAAGATGCCTGGGGAACATTCTTCCAGCACAGCACGTGCAATGAGCTGGGGGAAGAAGCTGGTTGAGCCCACTTTAAGAGTGAGATAAATGCATTGTGAGTGGTGGACCAGTCACTAATCCACTCAAGTCCTTCTAAATGCTACAGGTCAACCCCACATGCACTTTTTCTATCAGTTAAAATCAGATATGCTGGTGAAATAGCACATGAAGTCACAATGCCAAGGAGACTTTTCCTAAACAGAGCATCATTGTGTGGCTTCTGAGCTTAGCCAAGGATGCTGAGGTCAACACAAGGCTGAGGGCTCTTCCCATTTTGCAGTATGGAGGTTGAACTAGAAAAAATATTCCTGTCCCAGGATAAGGACTTTTTTCTTTTTAAATAAAACGATGGAGGGAGTGGAGTACTGGCTAAAGGATGGAGTATGACAGCAATCAGTAGACAATGTGTTATATTGTCATGTCAGATTTCAGCAAAAGCAGCTCAGGAAGGTTTTGTGATGGAAGTTAGAGAAAAACTGACAGAACTGTGATTTCCCAAAGGAAACAAAGCAAACATAATCTACTTTGAAAAAAATCTGATTTTATTTTTGTATTGAAAAGACCTGTCAATTTAAATAGATGTTTATTTCCATTCATGGTCTCAACCAGTGCTGTGTGTTAACATTATTCAGAACTGTATAAAAAGCCATCTGTGTTACATTGGTTAACATCCTAGAACACTGGGGGAGGGGAGGGTTTGAAGCAGCTTAACATTAAAAATAGGCTGTTCCCAAAAAACTTACAACTGATGCGGCATCTTCTATTCTAATTTTATAGGAGCTGAAGCATTTTGCAAATACAATTCAAGTTATTTGGTCTTCAAAAAAACTTTAAAACCCGATTGCTTTCATAGCAGTATTGAAGCTGTCAGCTGAGAGAACACACACACAACGCTCTTGTGTGTGCAAACACATACATGGAGAACCACACTGAGCACAACTGGAACACCCCATTCAGTATTTGGATTACAAATGTGTTCCTCTGAATCCATGATCACAGTTAATTTAAAATGCTAGTTGCTTTTTTAATATATACATGGTTTCCATGGAAACCCAAGATTCTGCACAATCAACTGACATTTATTACTCATGGTGCTGTGAAGTTCTCTAGTGAAGGGGCCAAATTCCAAAATCTTTACTCAAACATGCACATACCTCACTGAAGCCAGTGGACAGGGGAGAAGATGGTTTAGAAAAGGGGTTGCAGGGTCAAGGTCTAGATTTGAAAAACCACATGACAGATTGTCATTTTAAAAAAGTTTTTAAGTCATTCTTTGGTTTATTTCCATGATTCCCAACACTGTCTGAAAAGCCCAGAGACAGTCACATGAGAAATCATAGCTCTAAAGCAAGCCCACAGCATTTTTAAGTCTTGTGTATTAAATGTTTAGAAGACTACAGGAATTCAGAGTACCCCTTACATTCATGTCCCCAAAAATCTAGTAACTGCTTAAGTGCATGCACTGAGGCACGACCGGCATGCCTGTAAATTTGTATTGTTCAAGTTAAGAGTAAATATAGCTGCAAAAAACCCCACCCACTTATAATTAAATGGTCATTACTAGCAATACTATAGTGACTGTCTTGTTATTAAAGAAATGCAGACATGGTTTCTGCCCCTTTGGCTCGCTCAGCCAAAGGAAGCTGCCTGCTCAATTTAGAAAGGAAGCGCATTTTAAGAGTCCAAGGGAGTTTAATATTTCCAAGTTTCTGGGGTCAATTATTAATGTAAAGATGTAGACAAATGGCAAGTATATGAAAGCATCTCTCATACATTCCAAGGTTTGGAAGCCAAGAGCAGATCTTGACTTCCTTATGCTTAAATGTTATGGTAGGCTTCGAAAACCAGTAAGAAGTAACACAGTATTTCTATGGAAAGCAAAGTAGAACTAAGTCTAGCTAGCATTTGTATGCAAGCAGTTTTTGCTATGCTTAATGTAAGGCAGATTTTATTGCAATGATAGTTACCAGTCTGCTAGTAGGAAAAATTCAGGCAACTATACTCAGAGAAGGTGGCTGACAATTACTAGTGACAACTTCTATTTTTTAGAACAACTCAGCTTTAATGTACTTTCTGGAAACAACATTTTCATCACTGGTTTTCACTTCCTTCCCCATCCCATGTTAAGTATCAAAACTCAAGACTGGATAAAATGAATTGTGGCTATTTACCAACCAACATCTCCTATTCCAATATTATTTTTAACTGGAACAAATATAAGTAATTCTTTATAACCTACTGCCACTGGTTGTTTATAAATATCTGCTTGCTGCAATAAACACTGGTCATTGAAATATTCATTTGCTACTACTTGGCACTAGGTTAATATACTTGTAAAGTTTAATGGAAGTGCTTCTGATGTACATACAAGCACTTAAAACATCAGACTTTTTAAAACTCAGTTCTGGGGCTTTAAATATTTACAGTTACAGTTTTCACAAGCATTTCTGAAAGTATGAAATTTTTTCAATAAGTTTAGAGGCTCCTGTCTCAGCATATTTAAGTTTCTTCAACCGTTACAGAGTAGCTAATTTAACATTCTTGCTTCCTATGCTGAGATAACACGGTACCAAAATTTAGTTATAAAAAGAGGCATTTATGGTCAGGCTGACCCCCTCAGCTGTCCCTTAACAAAAAAAGAAACACAGCTCAAACCTGTCTCCCTTCTCCAGAAAAAAAAAAGACAACTAAGGCCACGAATGTACACTTACCAGAATATCAAGTGTTTCTCCATTCCTGGCAACTGTACATTTCCACTTAGAGAAATACAGTCTGAAGGCCCCACCACCACCTCTTAAGGATGAACCACCTCAGAAGCCAGTTTAGGTAGCAGTGCATGTGAAACCACATTACATTGAAACAGTGTGTTAAAGTCATTCCAGCTACTTCAACGAGTTTTTGACAATGTTTAATCAAAATTCCTAATTCCAGGAAAGAAAGAAAACCGAACTTAATGTAGAGAGAGAGGCATAAAGATGCAAAGATAACCACTACAATGATCCAATAGCAAAAACTCTTGTTTAAAGGTTTTCTTATGCTAAAAAAGGCACACAACCCTTTGTGAACTAGAGACAAAAGCTAGCAGGACTATAGCAATAAACCCAGAAGAAAAAGCCTACCAGAATTACCCAATTGCCTACTGGGAGGGAACAATGAAGTAGACAGGCTGCTCTTGCTCTGTTTTGTTTGCAGGGAAGTGGTCAAATTTAGTAGTCAAATTTAGCCACATTAAGAAACATTTAACAAAAGCTACCCCAAGAAACCAGAACAAAACCTGACGTTTGGGTCAAAAGGCCACAGACAGGCCCTTCCATAGCATGGAGCTGAGTTCAGAGATTGGCAATGAAAGAAAAAAGCTTTAGACATGTGATGGGAACAAGCTTTGGGATTTATCGAACAGTCACACCAAGCTTCTCCAGCACACGCACTCCCTTTTCTTGGTATTCTTGTCGGGTCATCCAGAAGTTGTCTTTGTCTTTCATGATGTCTGCTAGAACAGCACCCCCCAGAAACACCATGTGCTTCCGACGAGGGGGATCTTCGATTCGGATCTTAAATTTCTGAGAAAAAGGAAAGAAATTGTTACTAGGATTCTCGAAACAAAGCCTTGCAAAATAAAATTGGGCTTTCCACCAGAACAATGAAGTGCAAACTGTCTAGTGAGAAAAATGCAACTAAAGATCTGAAATGTTAGCACAGGGCACTCTGTGTGAGCTTCCAGCTTGTGCAACTGAAATAAAATAATAACTTTGCAATGGAAATTACACACAGCTACTGACACTTGCCCAAAAAAATGTACTTTCAGTGAGTCAATAAAAAGCCCAGGATTCAGAATACTGACAGAAAATTAAAGACCAAACTTTTGCATTTCAGGAACACTATTAAAAGTGAAATAATTCCTAATCTTTGACAGCCAAAATTATCAGAAGTTACCAATCATCAAATCACAAATATTTTAGAATTATACCAATTTACACAATCTAAACCGGCCTAACTAATCAATATTCCCTTAACTTCTTCAATGTTAAAGCTCCAACTTCAAGAGCAAAAATAAGTACAAAGCTATGACTGAAATACTGTCTCAGATGTAAAACATTCTGTACAATAGAGTAATTCCACAGAACACCTTTAGAGAACGCTGTTTTAAGAACTAACTAGTGAAGTTCAATTCAGTTCACCATCAGAAACTCCACTCAAAGGAATTTTCAGTACAACACACTGTAACCTCTGTAATGTGTGTGGCTGTTGCCTGCTTTTCACAGTAACTAATGGAAAAGGGAAACTTAACTCCACCTGAAAGTGTGTTAGAACTCCAGCCTCTCCCACTTTTGAATATTTCACTTGTAGCATGAACCAAAACTTTTACAGATTAAAATTTATTTTTTTTTTATCAATGACAACTTTAAGGCAACTTTTAGCTTATTTTAGCCAACATTACAATTTGTGTCCTGGTATTTATCAGCCTGTTTTACATTCGAATCAACCCAAGACTTCAGGAATTACCTGCTACTAGCAGGGTCTAGAAGGCAACTTTATTGCAAGCCTGTACAAAGCAAAGGCAGGGGTGTGAGGAAGGAGGGGCAGCGATTTTGCAAGCGGCAGGGAGGGCCACCCGCAGCCTCCGTCATTTCTGACCACTTGGTTCCCTCTAGCGGGGATTCAGGGGAAGCCTCTGCGCCCCCCGCCTGCTGCAGCCACCACAAACCCACCGAGAGTTTCTCCACATCTCCTTTCAGAACTCGTTCCAGGTAGAGCTGTTTCAGTTCCCGCTCCAGTCGTGAAGGCAGCCCAGGGTACATGGTGGACCCTCCAGACAGCACAATGTGCTTGTAAAATTCAGACCTGACCGAAAACAAAAACAGTCTTTGTAGTGTTGTATTGTATACTCTGTACTACAGTAGGTACCTGTACAGACAGGGGAGTAAATACAAATCTAAAAAACAGTCACTACACAAAGACAGACTGCACAATTTCAGCAGATCTGCTCATGCTTTCCCAGAAAGCAGAAATTAAAAAAAATTGTGCTTTCAAGACTTTATCTCTGCTCACTTATTGAAATAGTTTCCAGACAATCTGCTACGCTCCAAAAGCTCAGCCTGAGCCCCATTCCCAGCTTCTCCCAGGAGCACACATTAGTGTCTAAAGCAAAAGCTGTTACTTTGAAGACATTACTTTCTTGCATGACCCCTGCACCCAGACTAAGGATTTAAAATGTTCTGCTCTTACCTGGTATCAATGTCAGCAGCCTGGATGGTGTTGAACAGCAACTCAGCCACACCAACCCCTTCGACATTGATTAAGTGAGGCTGGAAGAGAGCCTCTGGTGCCTCAAACCGTTCTCCACCAACTTTGATAATCCTGCCATCTGGGAGCTAGGGAAGAAAAAACACCATTGAAAAGACTACTTTTAGCCACTTGAATGCTAAAAAAAGTCCAAGAGGAAATGACCTACATTGCTCCCAAATGTTTTAACACAGGAAATTGTTGATAATTGTCAGCACTGCAAGTAATTCAGTAGTACTGAAAGAACTCTGCAATTCACTTGGAGACATCAGGGACTGGACACATTGATACTGAATTCCTTGCAATGTCAACTCCTAGTATCAATTTAAAAATTATCTTACAGCAAGAGTATGTTGCATGCTTTTCTGCAAAGTTTTACAACTGTGATCACAAAGTTTCCACTAAGAGCAAGTTTACCTTTCCTGACACCAGATATCAATCTCATGTCTCACTGCTGCAGGGATGAAGCTGAAACAATTGCATATGCTAGTATAAGTCCACTTTCTCTAAAAATTCCTGTACTATAATATTCAAATTTCAAAGATCTACAATGACAAAAATGAGTACAAACTCTTACAGAAAATCTGAAAAGAAAAAACTCTGTTGTTTTTTTTTCTGATTTTCCTAGAAGCGATTAATTTGATCCTACAGGCTGAGAGGTGAGCTACTGCCAAGAAAACTTGTGAAGCAATCAAATGCTACCTGAATTTAAACCTAGGAAGTTTAGGACAAGGAAAGCTCTTTTGAGACACTCACCGTGTAGGATTCAACTAGAACTGTGGTCTCTAGTGCCAGCTTCTGCTCCTGTTCAATGTTGTATCCCACGTAACACAACTTCTCCTTGATCATGCGAACCGTCTCAAAATCAGCAGAATGGTTGAAAGCGTAACCTCGCAGCAAGAGGAGCTGGAGGGAGCACAGCAGGTTAGCAGGAAATGAGAGGAACAGTCCAGATCTCTCAGCAGATGGGTACATTTAAACACAAATCTCCGTTCACCTCCCTTTTCTAGCTGCAAATTTAAGTATTAACACAAATCCGTCCCAGTGCATCCATTATCCCCAGAAAAGCAGCAGCATTACTCCAAATGGGAAATTTTCTTCATCATTATAACTTTCAGCATAACCAGCACAAAGAAAAATGAAAAAAACCCAAAATAATTCTTATCTTTAGAACTTCAGAACATTTCTGTATTCCAGTTTAACCATAAGATTTGTCAATCCAAGATGTTGCTTATATTTAAAACGCCCAAACAAACAAATTGTTTATCAAACACATTCTCTTCTTTAATAATCAGGGAAGAAACACTGCATTGTTTTCCACACTGTAAGAAAGTCTTTCTGAAAAAACATGAATAGAACTGAGAGAATACAATTTAGCTTTCCCTTTAGTATTGAGAAAACCAACTTTTGAGTTTTTCCTTCCCAAATAGGGAAAAAATTCTCTTCCTACAAGATTGCCACTAAGAAATTGTGATGTCTCTGAATAACATCAGTATCACCATATGTGATTTAGATGAGGAAACGCAGTGAGAATAGACTGAAGTAACACAGAGAATACAGGAGTTCTTAATGCAATTAACATCTGAATAATAAAGGGAAAATATATAGTGGTTTCTTGCTATCAAGGAATTTTGACTTGAATGAACATACCACAGACACCAGCTTCAACTTTAAACCCTCTTCCCTCCCAGCTTACCTTAATGAGGTACCTAGTGATATCCCTCCCAGCAATATCTAACCGTCTCGTGAGGTGAGGGAGGGAGAAACCTTCATAAACTGGGCAAATGTGAGTCACCCCATCTCCAGAGTCCACCACAACACCAGTCAGCAAACCTAAAACAATGGGGGGGAAAGCACAACTTTTATTGCACTTTCATAAATAGAGCAGAACAGCAGCAAGTTTAAGATAGGATTTTTCATTGAAAACTGATAGAACCTCTCTTCCCTCAGTCATCACTAGATATTAAACTTTAGGTTTCCATAGTAACAAGTGCTTTCATACTTTTTTAAAAAAAATATTACTTTTACTTAGATGTTTAGAACTCTACCGCTAACAATTTTATGCGGTGTTTTGACATCTTAAATTGCACAGCAACTAAAGGGAGTATCTGTGCTCATTAAATGCTTATTGGGGCACAAATTCTGGCACAGATGCAGGTGTGCAATCTTATATTAATTTCTGAAATATGAAGAAATCTAGAGATATTCAAGCCATGAGTTTACCTTGTTAAATTCTTAGGACTTGTTGACTTTTACTGGTATCCAAAAAACCAAATACTTTCATTAGGTAGAGAATATTTGGACTATACATGCCTAACATTTCCTCACACAAGTAGCATAAGGCTGAATGAGGTTCACTTTCACAGACCAAAAAAATCAACTTCCATGAAAAAAGTTTACCACAAACTATTAAATTCTAAGGTATAAGAAACAGATATCACGAATATGTACAAACAGAAGTTTCCATACTTAAGAGGCAAAAATCAAGGGGGGGAAAAAAGTAATAGCACAGATTGCAGCAAATAAAACTAATATTTACATTTGCAAAAGTGGTTTTGGTTCAAGTAATTATATTGACTTGCATGGCAGAGCCACACTTCCAGTGCCCCACTGCTTTTAGACACTACAGTGAAATGTTAATGGACATGCATATTTATGTCCTGCTATGTAACAGCTAAGTACACCAAATCCCCAACAAACACATGCAAGAAGTCATGGTATTAGAACTGATGTTCTTTAGTAACTTAAAAATCTTAGATGGGTTGAAGTCGATGATAGAATTTCCACTAAATTCAGTCAATCCATAATTTTCTGCTCAGGCTGAGGATTATTTCAATTTAGTTTATCTACAGCAGAAAAGACTCAATTTTTTTATTTATTTTTCCCCCCTGAAAATAGTGCTAAAGTCACATGATCATCTTCTTGAAATTACTCTCTTACTCATGGTAAAATGTTCACCCTTTTTCAGAAAATCCAAAGTAAGCCATTAAGACTTGATGCCAAAGGCAAAACAATTACACCCTGAAACAGTAAGAGTTTGAGGAACCAAAACTCAAACTTGCATTTATCCATGCAAACAACACCGACAAGTGGTAGCTATCAATAGTTCCTCAAAACAAAAAGCAAGCTGTCAGTCAGAGCCAAGCTTCCTTAGAGAACAGCATGGAATTATGATCAAGACCCAGTGATGCCATGTTAGTACTTTGGCTCAGCAAAACATCTGGAAACTAAAGAAATTTTAGGTTAATTTTGCCTACCTTGAGCATACAGAGTAAGAACAGCCTGGATGGCTACATACACCCCAGAAAACTGGTATGTCTCAAACATAACCTGTAAGATGAAGGCAAAAATCAGCTTCCAAATCAGGCCAAATACTGCAAAAAAACTTCATCGGCATTTGAAAACTGTATTTCTAGAATTTTGTATTTTTACTAATCAAAAACACTTCCCAAGAATTTTCATCACACAGATTCCACACCAACGTTGGAGACCTATATGCTTTGGGACATACTCAGTTCCATTCCTTACCTGTTCACACCAGATTAAATATTCCATATCTGTTAAGCAACAAAAGCAAATGCTTGCAAGAAACCCACACATCAATTTTTGCAGCTTTACACAAATTTTCACTTTTCCAAAGTGCTTAATGAGTGGGAGGCAGTACTTGTAGACCAGCCAAGCAGTTCATTACTGAAGTGTGACTTGGGAATAAAATGTTTGTTTAAGATGTATGCTTTAAAATAAATTTTAGACATTTTTCATTCTTCATATTAAGCCATACAGACTTTGTACAACTGCACACTATGTCAAATAAAGATCAGACTCCCTCATATCTTAGTCTAGAATAAGCCCAGTATCACAGGTTGTTCTCTGTATCTGTATTCTTCCCTTCTTTAAAAGGGACAAACTTAAATTTAGTGTAAAATCCACTCTAGAGAAAAAACTGTGGGTTTGCAGAATTCATACTGAAACAGGAGAAGTAACTTCTTGTCTTGTACACTTAAGTTTCCCTAATCACTGAACTAGTTTCAGTTAAGAAGCAGGCCAAGATTAAAGGATGTAGAGTTTATAGGATCTTGTCTTCTTCCTAAACACAAGAAAAGGCCAAGTAAACAAATCATGCTGTACAGTTTCTCCTTCGATAAGCTTTACCAGGAAAAAATGGATGAACTCTGATTATTCCAACACATACAGAAATTTTGCTTTTGCTACCCTGCAGCCTTCTGAACCCTTCTGCAACTTCTAGGATTAGAAACTGATTGAATCCTAAGTGCTCCCACAGCTCAAGTAAAAGATATCTAAATATTTTTGAAGAAAAAAGCTGATGCTTGACAATTTTAGAATTCTGAACTATTTAAAGAACCTCCTCCATTAGAACAGTGTGAAAAGGAACAGAAAGGGAACAGTTGAAAGGGCAGCAACTCAAAATAGATCCCCTTTGAGTAGTCATTGTCTAAACCCAACACTATTCCAATGGATATTTTCAAACAATCTGAGTACTTATTAAATGAAAAAATGTCAGAAAAATCTAATTTATCACCTTCATACAACAAAATCAATATTCAAATGGCACTAATCACTGCCTTCTCATGTACAAAAACCTCTACAAAACCTTTTATAACCTTTGGGGGTGTTGTCATTCTTTCTTTCAAGAAAAAAGAAATGCATTCTCCTCTGCATTACTTTCTATGATATGGAAAATGCCTTGACACAGGGCATGTATGTTAACAAATCTTAAGATATAAATACTAAGCAATATGTTTCCCTGAAAAGATTCTTCTTCACCTAACAGTACATTTTTGACTACCTACAAAGTGATGTTCTAACTGGGTACAGAAAGGAAGAATTAAAAACTGGGGAAAAAAATATAAGGAATCCTAGGTTGGATTAGATGAAGTGACTGAGCTCAAGTGTCTCTACAGCTTCTTGATTTGCCACTACAGTCTGGCTGCTACTGAGGGTGTTGCACAATGAGAGCACAGCAGATAAAGACAAACAGCAAACACTCCGTTAAGCTGAGGAGCAATCTGGGTCTTGTACGGGCCATTAAAGGAAAAGCACTTTTTAAACATGTATTTTACAATATAGCTGACATGTGAACACTTGCTGCCTTTACTACTGCACGTGGGTCTGACAAAGTGATGAAATGAGGGGAGAGAATTGCTGGAACAGAATGAAGGACAGCACACATAATTATCTATCATCTTTATATGGTCCAGATGACTAAACTTTTCTTCTAAAATGCTGCTGCACTGTATCCCAAAAAGCAGAGACATAAAATTTACTGCAGACTTTAGTAAGTATCTTCATTCAATCCTCTGCCTCATACTGGGCTCACCTCCTTGAAAAGGAGGAGGCCATGTCAAAAATGGAAAGAGTATAAATACATTGCAGATAAACTAAATATTTTAAGTTCTCCTAACATTGTGTTCCATTAAAAACGTTAATAGAAACAGTGATCTTCTGTGTAACTCAAATTTAAATTTACAGAAATGGATTCTAGTTCTCACTAATCTTCTGCATCATGATTAAGTATCTGTGGTCTCTGGGGTGGTGTTAAAAAGGCAAATGGAGCAATGCAAATATTCTATCAGAATTCAGAAGCCATACTAGATTCTTGAATTGTTGGTATAAAATTACTTGGCACAAGAATAAATAAAATGCCTCCTTTTGTATTTATCAGGAAAACAGAAACAAGAGCACTATTACTGACAACTGGAAAGCACAGAAGCCTGGACAGGAAATAGAGCCATTCCTGCTACAGGGAGACCACCCAGATGAACCTGCTCTGCCTATCACACCACAGCTGGCTGATACACAGTTCATGGTATTACTAGTGTTGCATTACCTGATACTTAGGTCATAGGACCCTAATGTCCACAATTGCTAAAAAAAAAAAAAAAAAAATGCTGAATTTAGATTGCATAGTTTGATTTTTTTTTTCACTTAAGTTTTCCCAATGAAGTTTTCTAGACTTCATCTGCTCCCTGGTCACTGAAAGAAAGGATTAGTGCAAATGTATTCACTGCCAAGTTGCAGAAACACTACTACACTACTGTAGCTGTGACATTAAAAGGATTTCAAAGGAAAGGTGATAAAGGTAAATGTTTAACAGACTAAGCAATGATTTTGGGGAAACATATATACAAGCTTTGATATTCAAACTTACATTAATTGAAAATACCTTTGATGCTTATGAGAAAAAAATTCAACAAAACAGAAAACTAAAAACATTCTGTTCTCATCAAACATCACTGTTCTTCCAACCTGAGTCTTTGTCACATGTACAAGAGTTAAACAATACAAATCTGACAATCTGCATTAAATACACGGTTCAGCTGGAGCTTAGATCATCCAGGACAGCACTCTGAGACTGAAGATGCAAGAACCAGGCTTTCCTTCTTAGAAGGCTTTCATTGATAATCCTTAGCATTAATTAAAGATTAGTGCATTGGTTGTCATCACACCTTCGTCTCAACTACCTCCAACAACACTGCTCCATCTGGTAAGCATCATCTAGCTCCAATCTCCTCTGCATAACTGGCTTATACAAGTCCAAGTCATTTAGAGTAATTAACATTCATCCAACAGCTAGTAATCAACGCATCCTGGGTATGTGAAGACAGACGTGTATTTCCAATTCTGTATTTTAATGCTGCTATTAATGCTTGAAACAAGAAGCCTGCTTACAGCTTGTGAATGAGATCAGCTGGCTTGAATTTAAGCACAGCAGCACTCATGCCTATGGCTGAGAATGGGTTTCGGTTAGAGAACAGAACTGCTTTGCTTCAGACAGCCACTGCGTGTTGCTGGAACAAGGAATCTCTTAGCAATGCTCCAGTGACTGTATATCAGCTCCTACTACACACATACCTCCACAATCTTCTCCCTATTTTTAGTCGGATTCATGGGAGGCTCTGTGAGTAGTATTTTACAATTTTTTGTGTCAATATTAAGTTTTTCTGGTCCAAATGTGTAATCCCAAAGATGCTTCATATCATCCCAGTTTCGAACTATGCCATTCTCCATCGGATAATTCACTTCCAGCATTGATCGTAATTCACTGGCTTCATCACCAACCATCAGATCCTGTAAAAATTTTAATACAAAAACATGTCAGTGTTTACAAAGTTTACTAAACACCAAACTCCTCAAGAATGACAGTGAACTGCTTCAGCCTGTGTCCAATGTGTTCTTAAACAATGCCCACATTTTTGAATCATTTGCAGGTACTTAGGAGAGAAGTAGAATATATTTCATGTAATATTTAAATTTGGCTCTTACCCATCCCAAAGCTTTTCCAAAATAACCATTATTAATCTGATTTTTTCAATTAACCATAAAGAAACCAATAAACACTGTTAGAGCTAGAGACTACAAAGACTTTTTAAGTACAGATGTTTCTCCACTGACACCTCCAAAGTTATTTTATCAAATACTAATTTCTAAGAGCCGAGATGCAAAACAGCACATAAGGGTAGTAGGTGGGATTGGCAGAATATTTTTCCATGCATGTTGCAAATTTCTGTGCACAATACCAAAAAAGGAATAATGAGTGGTGAATAAGCATACCGAACAGGAGCAAAAGCAAAAGAGATTATAAATTCCACACCAGACATTAAAAGAAACAATGGTTTACATATTGCCTGTGTCAATAGGGTGTGAAGAGACACATCTGAATATAAAATATAACCTCGTCTGTTCCTTGCCAGAAGTCCCAAGCCAGAAACCCCAGTAATGCATTCTTGCACAAACACAACCAACTAATGCAATTTGTATAGTCATTTCACACTGATTAAGCAATCTGTTTATTAACGTTAGTTATGCAAACATTGCACATTCAAATTAGTAGCATCACATCTTCTCCTTTCCCACGTTATTTCCCACAGGAAGTATGCACAGTGACATCTCATCTTTGCTCTCATTATATCCCATACTTTTCTAAAGAAGCCTGAACTGACCCACTTGTACTCAGGCTGTAAGTACACATTTCTAGGTACATTAGCTCTGTGTCCAGAACAATATTTATTAATTGGGAAGAAAGAAAAAAAAAACAAAAAATAAGAAAAGCCAGCTGCTTCATCCAAACATATGCCACAACAGTTTGCAGTTGCTGTGGCACAGTGGAAGTGAGGGTTACTCAACCTACTATTCAATGCCAGAGAAAAAAAGATGCACAAGAAAATATCTGGCATCCAGTTCATAATGCCTATTTTAGAAGTAACCTATACAAAAAGGAACTGTACAAAAAGGAAGTTAACTGAAAATAGTTTAAGTGAAACCATTCCTCTTTCACCCCCTCTCTCTGACAAAGTGTTTTATTTGTTTTCCCTTGCACAGCAGATCACACTTCAGCTCCCGACTGTACAGAAGACAAAGTCAAGACTCCAACACTTTCAATCCAAAGCACTCTGGTGAAACCATACTATGAGAACTCTACCATGTAGCCACATTACTCATGAGAATTTAGGACGACACAAACTCCACCAGTTAGAAGAATCAGAAGCCTTTTTTGTGCACTGCTCTTTGAGGCTCTAAGCTGCCCAACAGGACATAGCCCAGGAAAAGCCGCTATTCAAAGGTGCAAAGTGAAAGTTGCACAAAACTTTCACATCCTTTTAAAACAAAGCTAAAGGGCAGAACAATTGTTCTCTCTTGAGAACATCAGCACTAGCACACTAAAAAACATGTACACTTGGCAGTTGAAGAGGAAGAAGCACAACACAACCAAATTTGCAGAGAGGAATCCGTATTGCGGCACCCAATGCTTCCACCATTTCAGTGCTCAGTAATCTCTGTCTAACTGAAATCTGAACATTTCGTCAAACTCTTGGTTTGTAATGTTAAATAGAGCAATTTCTACTGTTAAAGATGCTGAGTTCATGTTGATCTTTCAATGTTATTCTTGCATCTTGCAAAACTACAGGTTACATAGCATTTAAAAGCAATACATAAAATATTCTCATTAATTAGTTGCCAGTAAACCAAAGCAATGAACAATGTCCAAAATAAGTATGTATTCAAATGTAAAATGTAACACAAGACAAAACAATGAATAGCATTAGAAAAATAACATAACAGCTACTAGGTCTCATCAAGCAAAAATGGTAAACAAAAAGCACAGGGGCACCTCACTTACCATCATTTTGTTATTCTACTTCAACAGGTCAAGAAAGGTGAAGAAAAGGTAGAAGCAAGAAAGTCAGAAAAGGCCTAAATGAAATTCTCAAATTATTTTAAGTACACAATAGAATTAGGCTGAAAAGAGATGCATGTACAGCAGGAAATGATCTGAGTTAGTTTAGTTAGGGCCAAACTAACATTATCAGGACATCAGATTAAATTGTTTCTTTAAAGGAAGCTATTGCTAAATGTCAGTGGCAAGTCATGTTTTTAGGCCTCCTAGACTGCAAACAAGATCAGTGTATCTGCCTATCTCTCATAAATAGGATTCTGTGTACAAATATTCTGTAACAGTGGAGTTTTACTCTGGACTAGGTATATATCTGAACTAGACAAGATGCAGCACAGGACCAATTGACCATAACTAGCTCTGACAACTGCTAAATTTATATTTTGTTTTAAAAATTCACTTAATAGATCCAAGAATTGAAAACTACTCCTTAGTACTGACTTATTAATACCCTCCAAATCTTCTGCAACTAGTAAGTCAGTAAAAGCCAAGAGCAGCATCTGTGCTTCTGGTTTTAGTTGCAATTTTAAGAAAAATAATCCCAGTAATAATTAAATTCCCGAGTAGGAGAAAAAGCTGTATCCCTGCTACTAGCTGAAATGAGAATCCATAAGGAAAATATGGTCAAAGCAACCTGAAATTACTAACTCAATTGATGATAACCACTGTTTTGATCAGCTTCCAGGCTCTTTTCACAGTTTCTGAATTCCACCGGAGCACAGCTTTCCTAAATAGTTTTTAAAAAGTTAAATTGATAATCTCCTTGCCAGCTTCCTTCATTCAGTTTTAAACTCATCCCATAAAAAGTCACAGTGTATGCCTAGAATTAAATTTTGGCATAAAACTCATCTGCTACATTTTGCTAGGAAATCTGCAAGATTCTCACAAAGAAAACCAGCACTCACACTTAACAAGTCTTTCTACTGTATTATCCTACTGGGATACTCAAAGTGTCCATGGCAGGGATTTCTTCTCTTGATACATTGCTTCCTTAAGAAAGGCTGACAAGTTGTTACAGGCAGATGATATGAAACTTCTAGAAAGAATCTAGATACAGTTTATACACTTTGAAATACACCCACAGGATCCATGCTCAAGCAGAAGACCAGCAATGCATGCGAGATGATCACTTACAGGTTCTTTTGCTGATCTCGTAGCAATTACCCACTTTTACCTCCTCTCTTTTCAGCACTGTTATCTGTCTGTATTAATATTAATTACTAGATAATCAGAGCAGGACAGGCTGTATTGAATCAGTTAGAAAGAAAACATTACTTGAACAGTGAGATTTCATGCAGGAAAATTCTGGGGGGAGTTTAGACTCATAAATCACTGCATAATTTCATAAAACTACCAGGACCTCCTTTAAGAAGGATTTCAAGAAGGTACCCAAAGAAATACATCTCCTCAAATCTTACTAGAGAAAGGATTAAGTTTTCTGTCTCCTTACAAAAAAATCCTCTCTACTGTGAAAGGGAAAGATCTCTATCCTCTCAATCAAATTTTCCTAGCTGATACAAGGTAAAGCAGTATTGAGATAGTACCAAGACAAACCCACAATCACATTTTGGGAAGCTCTAGCATCTTTCAGCCTTTTGACTTCCTTGCATGGCCTTCTGCTCATACTACAACCATTTTAAAGGCAGAAGCAGAAACCCAGCAAGTTAAGTTCTCCTTGTCAACTACAGAGTTCTGAAAATAAGGAAGAAGACTGAACTGAATTTTTTTTCTCTTCCTAAACTGCTGCTCAGAACCAGTAAGGAAAGCAAAATTGAAATCCTGTACATGTGTGGTCCTACTTAACCTTCACTGGCCTGTGGACACTTCTACAGTTCTGCATTGCCACCCGCTTCTCCCTCACTCTCCAACTGGAGTTTGCACAACAGTCTAGTAAAGCAGTCATTACTTCACCTGACCAAAAAAAACACTCTTTTTCAGCTGGATCAGCTCACTAACGCAGCTCACAACATGCCTGCACAAGCAGCATGACCAGCACAAGGCGAGAATTCTGTGGCTAGAAGCAAGAAGGGAGGATGTGATCACAGCAGGGCCAAGACATTTACCAAAGCCTATACAGCAGAAGCAAACTGACATTTGAAGTGTCACTCTCTAATTACAAAAAAAGTGAAAAATTATAGCTCCCTGGACTTCAGAAAATGAATTCTCCAACAGTGGTTCTCCCCCCATGTCTTGGAATAATGCCCAAAGTCAAATCAGCCTGAACAGAGCCTCTCCATCTCTAACTGATGTGGAGCACCTACAACCATCAACAGCAAAAGGAAAATGAAAACCATAGAAACATGAAACGCAAACACAACCAAGATTAAACATCTCATACAAGATCACAGATGATCAACTCTGAGAAGAAAGCAAACCATACAGAAAAACCTGGAAGCTCCAGCAGCTCTTCAGCATTGTCTCAAAATTCCACAGTACAGCTTGGTGACAGTCAGTCACTTCTGTCTGATTTCTGACTTCTAATCTTAATACCATTTGCATATTGGCATTTGAAGCCTCTTTTTGACAAGAGCCACTCAAGCCCTACCTGCTGCCTCCTCAGGTGTACTATCTGAAGGCCTCCAGTGCTTTAGATTACCCTCTTCTTAACTTTGTAGTTTGTGACAGGCTAAATTCCAATACAGAAATGAATCAAGAGATACTGAAACAGCACAAAAGGGAGTTAAGGAAAAAAACATTTCCAAACATTACACAAGTCAAAAGCTGCCCCAAATATTTTTATCGGTCTAAGAAATAACAATCAAAAAATTTACCTTGATTTCAATGTTTCCTACTTTAGCAGTTGATCTTATAATGGGTCTTCCAACCAAAGCTGGGAAAATGTGCTCTGGAAAATTCGAGCCTGCATAGCCACATTTCACAAACTGAAAATGAAGAAATAATTTTATTAGAATATGCATTGTTTTGCACACAAATAGAAACCTGGTTTGGGTAAAAAAATTAAAAGTCCAAATTTAAGAGCATGTGCCCCACTGGAAACCAATTTGATTTATACTTTCAAATCAATTTTAAACGTTTTAGATGATGCATAGATTTTTAAAACTGAATAGAAGCATTTACCAGAATGTTTTCTGAATCAAGACTATCAGATTTTTGAGAAATAGTTTAAAATGAATAAGTGCATAGCAAGGTGTAAAAGAGTCTAGTGTCTGAATTTGGATTTCCTGCCACTCTACAAAAAAGTCCTCTAGCAACCTGAAATCTGTAATTTTGTAATGGATCACCTTATAATGAGTACCCAATGAAACCTAATTAAATCACCTCTCCAATTAGAGCACAGAGTAGCATAATGAATTACACACCAGGAGAAGCCCCAAAACCTTGTGAATTCAAGTTTTACAATCTTGTAAAAAGTGCTCAAATGTGAACTAATTCAGCAATTCTGATGGATTTCTCAAGTTTTGTAATTTTGAGGGTTTCCTTTAAGGATAAAGTTTGCAGTAAGCACTTCCAAAACCAACAGCACAACCAAAACCTCAGATGATGGCAGTTCACACCAAACAGGATGCTCTGAAAGAGTGTTTGTTTCCCAAATATATACAAAAAGAAGCTTTATACCACTGGGTTCCAAGATAGTATACACACTAAGAAAACAATGACAATTTAATGAACAATAAAAAAGTATATAGTCACTAGAGAAAGTCCAGTTGTAAAATGTGAACTTTAAACGTGCCAGCAAGAAGTTAAAAGTTTAGTTCATGGGGATCAGCAATTCTATACTGATAGATTCTTCAGCTATTCTATACTGGTAGGATATTTTTATGTATCATACTCTGATGTTCCACCTGCAGCTCATACTGAGAAAACTCCACTCTTATTCTGATGCACAGTTTCCCTGCTGGACTATATTAACATGCCAGAACAAAAATATTTTCATCTGCAGAATTAGCCAACCACTGAGGTGCAGCAGCAGTAACCCAGCACCATGGGATCCCTCAGGTTGGAGGGAGCCTCAGGTGCTCAGAGCAGTCACTGCTGAATTCTGAGCAGGTTGTTCAGGATTTGGACCAGCTAGGTGCTGGGAGCCTCCAAGAACAGGCAATTCACAAACTCCTTGGGACCCTGTCCCAAAATGTAATTATCCACTGCAGGCTGTATTAAAAGCTATCTGCTGGAATTTTCCAAATATTTGTCGAGTTTTCTGAAGCAAGGTCTGAAGACTGCCACTGGAACAATTACCCCAGCAAAGAGTACAGCTAATTGCAGCTGAGAGGAATTCTGTCATTACACTAACAGTAAAATGAAAAGTCACTTGTGCTGTTCCTCGTAATTATTCACCTTACTGCACTAGAAAAGGGCACCTGTGATGGAAAGAAATTTAGAGAGCCAGTTACAAAAAAAAGCTGAGAAATATTTTAATTAAAGCTGGGCTAATAGAGGGGAGAAAGGATTTTTATTTTGCTTCTTTGTGACCCTAATTTCTTTCACTCCTTGAGTGCTTACCCTCCAAGGGCAGAGCTGTTTGGAATACCTGAAGAATGACACTGTGAACATTTCACTCGTTCTACTTCAAATATGGAATACTCTGAAAAAGCAAATATTTACCAATTCTTTTGGTTATACTAAGGCCAGACATGCCTAGGAGTTGTATAGATCATATCTGTACACTCAAGAATGCTGTGCTGCTAGGAAAAAGCAAAGAGCAGCCACAAGCACTTCTGGATCACATACCTGAATACATCAGTTTATCAGAAATAACAGGATAAATAATATCTAAGTAAATCTTTACACAACTTAAATTCCTGAAACACCCCCTCAAGATCACTACTCAAACTTTTAAACCCTGCTAAACCCCCAGTATTTATATAGGAACCCTGATGTATGCAACCAAAACAACTACTGCACAAAAATCAGTGCCTCTTGGCCAGCCTTTAAAACACCTCTCAGAATCACAACTGACCTAAAAACTGCCGACCTACAAAACCACAAAAAATTCTTACTATTTGATATGAATAGTAACTTCCAGCCTCTTTCTGCTTTAAGACCTTGATGCATCTTCCTGGGAAATTAACTGTGTTGGAAATTAACAAATCCTAGATTTTAAAAACAGACTGTCATTTCTCCAACCAGTCTAAAACACAATCAAAACCAGATTTAATCGATGTGAACTACGAGTGAGATTAAGCTTGGACATTCACAGCCTGTTTCCTACCTCTTTCTGCCCAGAACAGAGGGCCTTAAAAATTACATTTTACCAAGTTTGTTAGACTGACATAGACAGAAAGGACAGAATTTTAACTTAACTTCAAATTTGAGATTTTTCCCTTCCAGTCTACATAAAAATTTGGTGAAGATAAGAACAAGTGAGCCTTCTTTGTCAGCTTGTCTATCATTGGGGGCATCCCCACTGTAGTATTCTCCCTGACAATATCCTGAATATTCAGCTGGTTCAGTAGGTTTGTGATGCCCTAACATTGCCTGTCATGGCTGAAGAAACATGCTCAGTAAAACTAACAACAGATAAATGCATAGGTCTGTATAATAACAGATTTTGGACTCTTTTCGATTTTTTGAAAGGGTACAGGAAACATAAGATACTTCTCCTTCCTGTCCCTTATAGGAAATCCTTCGGAATCTTCAAGTAAATGTCATGAACTGCAGTAATCTGGAACAGCTTCTCTTTTCTAAGGCCCAACATTAAACACTCACTGAGAATTCTGCCACTCTCAGTTTGAAGTGCTCTAATTTAACTACAGTGCACTTGTTTCTCTTCCACCTCTTGTCATGCACGCTCCCCACAATTATTGAACAATTTCAGTACAATACTCATGTTTCCAACAATAACACAAGCACTCCATGAATTTACCCATTTCTGCAAGGACTTCATCATCATTTGTTTTTGAACACATTTGCTATACATTCAGAATGTTCTAAGAACAGCTATTTAGCCTGCCTGTGTGCAAGACCATATATGCAAGAATTTTTACCATATATAGTTTCTTCTCCATTTCCCTGTGGTTTACACCGAGTCTTTCACTTCCTACTGAGTCATCAAACACTGAGAACTTGCATGTATATGTGTTCTTTCAAACTAAAAGAATGAGGAAGCTCACAAACAGGTCATGTGACTGCTTTTAAAATTAATACTAATATTCTTATCAGATCTCCGTGCTTGATCCTTTCCACCGATGCAACTCTCAAACAAAAACCCTAAATACAGTTGCAGCAATTTTACAGGCCAATAAGTAACTTTCCATTTGGCCTCTAACAATAAGAACATCCACCTCTAACGCTTCAGACCTCTGAGGTGCCATTGCCTGCCTCCCACACTACATGTTGAAAGAACTTCCTTTAAGTCACTCACCTCTTCCTCAAAGACTGGCTGTAGCCTGAAACATCAGAAGTCCTACTGCAGCCTAACAAGAACACTAAATTTCAAAGACAAGCCTGATGTCCAAAAATTCACCTGATTTTTCCAAAGATATTCTCCATTTTTTACCTATAAGATTTCTGACACCTGGAAAGAGATTTAACTTCAATCATGCTTTTAAGTGTGAGATATCAGAAGTAACTCTAAAATAAGACATCTCTTGTCATATAAGAAAAATATTATCAAAATACTGGTTTGATGATATAGAGCTACTTGATATCTCCATATGCAGTTGAGACTCAAAAGTTTTACTGAATGGAATTTTTGTCCAGCTTAGTTATGCCAATCCTTGTTCAATTATCCCAAATCAATCTAAACATTTTGAGCTGGCTGATTTAACCATTACTTCTGACACTCTGCTCTCCCACCCAAGGAGCTCTGCAGCTTCCAGACACACATTGCTCTGCCCAAAGGCCGAGCACAACCCAAAACCACACAAGCTGAAGTGACACAGGCCCCTCCTCTTGCACCATAAAGGCACCTTCTACTCTTGTGGTTATTTATATACCATTGGTCCAACTCATGGAGGGAAAAAATGTATCAATCCCAGATGTCTCTGGAATTAACAGCATGTATAGAATGCCTAGGGTGTAAAGAAATCTGTGGGGCACACCCACACCCAGCCTGGGAAATGTGATTGGAACAGATTTTACCCCATGTCACACCCGACACCAGCCAAGCCACAACACTGCTATCACCACCAATGCATTAAACATTTTACAGCTCAGTGACTATTGCCTTATAAAGGACCACACCAATAGATGAAGCTCTACACTATTTTTTTTAAAGCTGGGCCTCACAATAGGAATATTAAAGAAAAAATGACAACAAAAAAACCTAAAATCAAAATCAAACAAATCATAAAGCAGCTTCCATATCCCTTTGTAGCAAGAAAATGTTATCTTTTCTTTTTTCCTTTTTCTAAATGATAGTGTAAAAAGTGCCCAAAGGCTCTAGTCCTATCAAAGATAATTTTTGCTATATGAGGGTTAACGAAGACACCAAAACTGCCAAATCCCTGAACTGTCAAATATGATGTCCTTCTTCCTCAACCATTCTAACAATTTCAGATGCTAATTGAAAAATCCTCTAATTTAGGATGCTGTATTTCTAGTAAAACACCATCCTTTGTCTCAACTATTCTTTTCTAGGCTTATTAAAAAAAATGCCTCTTTATTGCAAGTGTCCACATTTAAAAAAAAAACCTTGCTTTTTTTTTTGCCACTCAAGAGATCTTAATGTATCACCAGTTAAGGTAACTTTTTGCATAATATTGCTTTACTAGGGGAAACCCTAGATTGCTTAAAAAAATTTCCAAGAGGAAATATTCACCGATAGCATCTGATCCCTTTCTGCTTTAAAATGGTATCTTTTTCACTTCCTGCCAAGGTGTCTCACAGCCTGACAAAAGGATGGATTTCCAGTGGGTGCCCGCAAGCTTACGGAGGCCAGAAAAGGTGGGAAGGATGGGGAGAAAATCTTTCATTAAAAAAATGCCGATTTGGAGGTACGTGGCAGATCAGAAAGGTATTAAGGAAAGGATGATGCTCTATTTTGAACGGCAGCTGCCAAAAAAAAAATCGAACAAAAAACCCCCACAAAACGCCAGCAACAACCCCCCCAATCATTTCCCTCAACTAATAATCCCGCAGACACAGGACACATCCTGATTGCTCTATGCATAATGCGCTCATTCAGAATTTTTAAAAATCGCTATTTTTGTCTAAACGCCCGTTGCCACGGCGAGACTCGCTCAGGTCACGTAGAGAAATCGGGATATTGACGGTGAAATCTGCACGCCGAGGGGACGGGGGCGGGCACGGCAGAGCCAGCGCCGCAGCCCCCGGCGGTGCCCCGCGCTTCGGGGACGCGGGGACACCGGGCCCAGGGCCGCCGGCCCTCCCCGCCCATTCATTCCGCGGG
>VZTB01010307.1:276275-301933 GCA_013397245.1 Thryothorus ludovicianus | reverse complement strand
AAGCCGTCACCGCGCGCCGCCGCCCCGCCCCGCCCGCCGCCGGCCCCGCCCCCGTTGCCATGGCGGCGGCGGAGGCAAAGCGGCCCCGGAACCGAATCCTCGAGGCGCCCCGAGCCTCCCCCGGTCACCCCAGTCTGCCAGGTCGGCTCTTTGTGTTCGTCTTCAACCGATGCCGAGACGGGAATGGGTCACTGCTCGCCTTTCCCCCTCCCCGCGGGGGTCTGTCTGCTCGCTCTCCTCCTCGCACCGAGCGAAATCGGGCCGCTCTTTAATGCTTCTATTTGCCATGAATGTTGTGTTATATAGCTCGACATCCCTGAAGAAATTCCACTCCTCCCAGGAAGCCTTGCCCAGTTCTGTCTAGCGAACAGTTAATTTTTGTGTGATGGGTTCTGAATGACGGAAAAAATAAGCGTGACCTCCCGGCTCCTCTGTGGCAGCCCAATATTTGCAAAGGATAAGTATGACCTCCTGCACTGTCTCTGCCAGCCCACTATTTGTTTATCGTGTTCCCCAAATTCCACTGACTTCTGCGGGAAGTGTGGAACAAACCGCAGGTTTTTCCCTCTGTGCCGTGAGCTGTGTGTGGTTCCGCCGTGAAGAGCAGCCTGTTACAATGAGGTGTCACACAATGGAACCGCGAGCGGGATCGTGTAAAAGAGAGTTATGTGTTGTGTGGAAAATCACGCTGTGAAAGGCCAGTGCCCACAGCGGAGACAGAGGAATCCTGCAAAAATCAGCTTTATTCGAATAAGGGGAGAGAGCCCATTGGGCCATATCCCTATGGGGTTTCTCTCGACTTTTTGGAGGACACGTTGCCCTCCTCCTTTCCCCAGGTACAGCCTTCCCCGACCATCTGCTACGTGTTCCCCTTTGAACGTATTCCCCCCTCATCGTGCATTGCATGACCATTAAAATTAACCATTAGCCCACCCTGGGTGGAGAAGTTAATACTCAGAAGTCTATTAGGTCTGCGCATTTTCCCCCCAAAGTTCAGAAGTTCAGGCTGTGCTTCATTCTGCAACAAACTTGCACAGCTTGGTGTTGGTAAAGACCCCCCCATCTGTTCTTCCAGGAGCTGGCAGGATCGAGTCTTTTGTAAAGACTTTAAACCCATTTCTGCTATCACATATGGATTGATGTATATGTTTATGGTCATAATTTCTTTTCTACCTTTAATTTTACAGAATAGTGAGAACAATCAGAAATTTTAAAAATACCAGAATATAAACCAGAATACTTGACTATTTAAAATTTTAATCACATCCAGATACTGACAATGAGGAAACAACAGGGTTGTCATACCTGGTAGGACAAAGGGGCTATGGAAACGAACATGGACTAATCCAGTGGCATGCAGCTGTGATGGAAGGGCATTCTGGTTGCTCTGCACAGCTTTACCTGGGCATGGATTGCTTTCTAATACACATATGATGAATGATCCTATTTTAATCTGCTTTTCAAAGCATGGCACAGTTTACATTACTGGTTGAAGCCACATGCATAAAGCAATTGCCTTAAAAGCCTGCTTTTTGTCCAGAAAAATTAGTTAATCTGTATGTTTTAAATCCCTCAGCTTGTTGAACCCAGCATAGAGGACTCACTGGGAGAACTACACCCTGTTTCCTAATCTGCTGTTGGACTTGCTGGGTAATTCTGGACACAGCACTTAACCAGCCTGTGCTTTAGTCCCACAAAGCTGGGTATGATACCATGCCACCTCATACTGATGCTCATGGGTAAAGCATCTGCAATCTCTCAGTGAGAAATGTTTCACTTTGGATTCAAATTATTTGTCAGAATGCTTCAGCTGTGCCTCCTCATGTACAGTGGTGGCAACATTTACTCTGCCCCAAAGCAAACTGTGTTATAATAGGGCAGCTATGAAGTAAAAAAGGAGCAAACTTTCCTCACTAACTTTTCTGAGGTCAGATATTCACTAGATCCTTTTATAAGTTGTATGTAACACGCAACTCCTTTTTAATAATGTTTTGTAGCTTTTATCAGATGAGTCTTTTCCTGCCAGGATTTTAGACTATCAGTTAAAGAAAACACCATATGACAAAGAATTAGTTTGATAATTGCCATCAGAATTTACAGTGTAATTAAAGTCTGTCAAGAAATAGTAATACTGAAGTCTAGCAAATAGAAATGGTTAATTTGCTGTTTATAGCCCAGCATAAAGATTTTATATCAAAGGGATACAGGTTCTGTTCCAGAATTACCAGAACTTACATCCTGCATGGTAAAGTCAATAACTTCACCACTGTTCTTACTACCAACTGTTGTTGCTGTTAGCTGCTGGATAGCTGTAAAAGATTTTTGTATTTTATTAAGGAGAGGAAATATAATATGGTTTGAACAGACATCTCTTTTAAAACTTATTTTATTGATTTAGCTGAACTGAGGTATTACTTCTTGTTTTAATGATTTAAAAAAGGCAGTGTCTGTAGGAAGAAAACCCATGGAGAGAAGTATCCACAGTTTCCTAACAGTCCTAAGCTGTGGCTTCCGTGAGTGAGAAGGATGTCGTGATAGAAGATAATAAAAGTATGATGACTAAGCAGAGTGCTGAAGCTTATCAGAGAAAGTACTACCTTTCTCTTACACTGAGTTTGATAGACCTTTATGAACTTGCCAATTAAGTGCTCTGTGCTTATCCTGGTATGCAGGCATACGAAGAGAAGCAGGAAATAATCAGAATTAGAAGGGAAAAGGAGTTATTGCAACAGCTGTCCTATAGCTCTGTTCAGTATAGAAGAGAAAGGAGGGTCTAGTGATAATCTTGCTTGCAGCAAAGCAAACAGTGTATTCCTTAGTCCCACCTCCACTCCCCACAGAACCCTCTCTCCCAGTGTAAGTGTATGGAATTTGGACCTGCAAACTCTGGCTGGCTGAAGAAACTGAGGCCAGTTCATTCCTGTGCTGATGAGGCTGGTTCCAGGGTTGCATTAGCAGGGCAGGAGAAAGACATTCTACCTGAAAACTAGTATTAACCTTTTCTCTTCAATTATCTGATTGATTTCTTATTGAGGCATTTTACCTTTGTCTTGGATTTATTTCATTACTTTACCAAAAATAAAAGACTAGAAATATTCACTGACAGTGTTCCCTGACTAAACACTGATTGTTTTCTGGATTTCTCAAACTGTGGATGTAATAAGTTAAAAACAGTCTGGATATTTCTGAATAGATCATGGTTTAAAGGGCAGGTAAGTCCTCAGCAGATACACCTTCAACATTGTGTGACTCCCTCATTAGCATTAAGGGACCCTGAGCTTCACCACATCCTGAGTGTCTCACTTTCCTGGCTATCAAAGCCAACCATGCTCAGGTGCCAGAGGCAGTGTGGCCATGGCAGCCAAAGCAGGACAATTTTCCTGCTAAGAAATGACAACTTGGTTGTTAAACTGCACCAGAATGAGAGTGTTGAGCAGGCCTGGATTTCTGTGAAGGACAAAAGGGTCTGGATTCTCCTCCCTAAAAGCACCACCCATTCTGAGTCATCTGAGCTGGAAGTACTGGCATAATTGCAAAACATCTTCACACAGATGGTATGATCCAGTGTAGGTTACATGAGGATTCTTGAGTGAGACACTTGGCTGTAATTAAAATACTGTGAGGAGAGGGTTTTATTATTGTGTATTTTTCACAGACATTTCTTCACAGGGTGGAGAAAATGTTTTTCTTTTTTGGCGTCACAGGGGTACAGAGTATGAACTTTTATTTTTGTTGGCTCATTTCCAGATAAACATAAGAACACATTGTAAAGGTCACTTTGTGTTTTAATTTCAACAAAAATTTCATTTCATGTAGTATCTCTAGCATATGCCCATTCAAAGATTTTAAGACTCGACTTCAAACAAAGTTATCCTATAGAGTTCAGGCACTGCAAATCATCATGAATTTTGACCACTGTAGATGTGGTGATGCTTTGTTACAAAAGCCCAGATCCATGCAGGGCATATGTGCTGATTTCACTAAAATTTAGAGGCCAGAAATAGTTTTGTGGTAAAGAAAATCTACCTTTATAGCTTTGCTTCTTATTTGAAGCAGTTTAATTTCTGAGGCCTTAAGATGAAGCAGTGAAATGTGCAGATGAGATGTGTTGGACACTGGACTCATGGGAAACCCCTGGATGCTCTCTCTGGACCCTGTTCTCCATTGCCCTAAATATTTTGTAGTTGTTTAGGCATGTGCAGTGGATGCAAGGTATTAATAAATCTGAATTCTCCACTTACGTCACTGGTAACATTTTGAGGCCACTTTCAGGAGATATAAATGACACCCAATGGAATTTCAGTTTCAGAAACCTGATTTCCAGAGATTTCTAGTTCTTTTTGTGCCAGCTGAAGTGAATTAAACCATTTTCTGAAAATGGGGTTCCAGATATTAAAGTCTGGCAGGCAAAGCTGGGTTATCTAAAATTAGATGCCAATTCTGAAAAGATAATTTTAAGTGATGATCTCGTAGGGGAGGTCTGAGACAGAGTTAAGTCTAGAATCTAAATCATCTGACGTCCAGTCCTGTGCATTAACCACAACACTGATATTTTAATAGTGTGAGCTTGAATACTGACTAGTTAAAAGAATAAATGCAGCTTTCAAAACTCATCCACAGCACATGCAAAATTGTGTTTTGATGTAATTTGCTGAATTCTGGTAGTTGAAGTCAATTTGCAGCTCAAATTTTCAAAGAAAGTGGTTTCAAATAAGTTCATTCTTTAGTGTGGTGAAGTTAAGCTGCATGCACGTAAATATTACTTTAAATTAATTGATTAATGGATTTTTTTTTACCATTCTTTATCTGTTTTCTGCACTTCTAAACTCAGTTCTTACCAAACACTTCTACATGAGAGGGTCTGATGAGAGTATCTGTGGTTGCTGTATAAGACTGTATGTATTAGAAGATAGAAAGCATTGAGGTTTTCCATTTTTTCCTATGAAGACAGGCTGAGTGACAGCCTGGAGAAGGTGCTGGGGAGACTTTATTTTGGCTTTTCAATGCTAGAAGGGGGCTTTATAAGAAAAGTTGCAGAAGACTTTTTACCAAGGGCTGTAGTGACACAACAAGGGTAAATGGTTTTAAAAGGAGAGGGCAGGTTTAGACTGGACATAAGAAAGACATTTTTTATGACAAAGGTGATTAGACACTGGCACAGGCTGCCAGAAGCTGTGGATGCCCCATCTCTGTAAGTGTTAAGGTTTGACTAAATGAGAGAGACATTTTGGAATGAAGTGCAATGTCTTTCCTTAAGTAGCTTTTCCAGAATGCATACAAATTATCAATATCTGTTATTGCTGGGAGTTTGAATTGCACCTTCCACTTTTTCTCAAAATTTTAAAACTTTTTTTTTAACCAAGTCCAAAAACTTACTAAGATTGAGAAGAAAAATGGGGAAATAGCTCAAATATGTAGCTGCACCACCAACTTAAAATAAGGAAAACTTCTCTTGTCACACTCAATATCACAAACTTTCAACTAGCAACTCTGTAGAGATTATTTGCCCTGAATTTCAAATTGAATTAGACAAAGAAGAAGGAAAGGAAATTCAGATTTCTGGGTGGTTTTGTTTTGTTTTGGGGTTTTTTTTTGGGTTTTTTTGCAGGTGAACATTGTACGTACTTAAAACTTTTGTATGAGAATTTTCATGCTTCTTGATTAGAGAGATATTGATGTCTCAGGCTAGATGGTAAGAGAGGAAGGTGCATTTACTTGGATTCCAGTAGCCAGGTTCATGAAGAGAAAGTCTCAGGTGCAAATAAAAGACTGTCAGGTGTCACCTAATTGATTAGAAGCAAAGAACTGTCAGGCATCTGGAGTGTGCAAAGCATAAGACTGGCCTCTAATTTCTCAACTTCAGCGGTTTTGATGCCACATGTACTTTAAATTTTTATTAATACTTAGGGAAAAAATGCAGCCCTTCTCCTTTTAATCTTTCTCTCTTTAATCAACAGTTTATAAATGCAGTAGAAAGTTTCAGATGTCAGGAATGTTTTTTTATCTGGCAATTGATTAATGTGCATAATAAGATGGATAGGCCTATCTGCTGAGATGCAGAACAGTGACACACAACATGGTGCTGCTGAGGAAGGAAATAATCTTTTTTATATTATTTTCATTAGGTCTCAGCTTTGGATAACCATGGAAATCAATAGCTGCTCTAGGATGGATACGACATATTGTATGGTTGCTGTAGTTTCTGTAACTTATGTAAATATTTCTTTCTGATTATTTTTGAGGAAACATCCTTTCTACGCAGAATGAACTTTGCAATCAAAGCCTGCGTTGGGAGGAACACCCTGATCAGGTTACTAATCAGCCCGTAAGGGAGTTGAGATTTAAGACAGGAGGTGGCAGCCTTGAGTAGTAACTCACTGCTGTCTCTGCTTGGTTAAACTCAGATCCAAATGGAGTCAGCTGGGCACAGATAACTCAGCATCTCAGCCCTTTTTCTTAAACAGCACAACGACAAGCAGCTTGAGTAGTGAAGATGGCAACAACTAGCTTCGTCCTTTTTGCCTGGTAACTAAAAATGTAGCTAATCAATTTAATACTGTATCAATTTCCCTAGATTTTTTTAGCATTTGGATCAGTAGTTGTAGCAGGAAAGACTGCAGCACACTGCAGAGGCAGAATTTAATCTGTGTTATTCTCAGCTGGGTCTTTTTCTTCTAACTAGGAAAATCATGTTGCAGACAAGAATAACTAATAAAATATGGAGTTGATTTGTTCAAATGAAAGTTGTGCCTATTTCTGGTCTCCTTTTTGGTATCCTGGAATGTTGGGTGATTTTTCATCTCCTAACTGTGGTGTACAAGCAGGTCATGAGGTACTCCTATCTCCCTCATGAACTACCACACAGTAATGGAAAGATAACCTACTTTTATTAGCAATATCACTGAAATTTTCTAATCCATAAATCAGCAGAAAACCTTGCAACTACACAGTCTCAGCAGAGAGAGGAACTTGATGACATCATTGTTTTTCCCCTGTGAAAATGCTTAGTTGGAAAAAGACAAAAAAAAGATTAAATGAATCAGACTAGCTCCATGCAACCTCCCACTTCTAATCTTTTTGAAGAATGTGAACAGTACCATTCACTGGTAAAAAATGTAACCAAGAGAGTTCTGCCACGTTGTTGATTTCTGCTGGCTATTCATACTAGGAATTATACTTGTAAATTTTATTACTGTAAATTTTGTGTATGTATTGATTGATTTTTTTTTTTTCATACAGCTCCACATTTTAAAAATATGTATTTTGGGCCAAATTTCAAGTTACAATTTTGTTTTCTTCAGATGCATGTGAAAAGTCTTCATTTGAAAGTTTGCTAAGCAACAAATCCTTCAAATAGAACAAGTTGCAACTCTGCTCTGTCTGGGAAGTACACGTGTGTAAGTCTTGATCCGTAACAGAACGAATTTTCTGAGCTTGTTTTTTTGTCACAGTCTGTAGGCAAAAACCAGCATTTTCCTCTTTTTCCCCTGTGGCTTGAATCCTGCAGTTAACCTGTGCATGTGTAGGTCTGTCTGCTGCACGCTGGATGGATCTGAGTGAGAGACCACATCTTCTGTAAAAGTCAGGTCCTGTTGGGCACAGTAGATATTGTCAGGAAACGTTCTGTTTAATCTTTTTATTAAGCAAATATTTCGTTAAGTTTGCACAAGCAGTCGCCCAGCCATGGCTTCCACACAATCCTTTAATAACTGGCAGGGTGTGGTGATTACATTTCCTCAGAGGCTTCTCCTCCATCTGACTACCAAAAGTAATTTATTCCTCAGTTAATATAATCACTTATTGTTTTATTTCTTCACTTCTTTTATTTGTCACAAGCAGGCAGATCAGGGAGTTAATAGCTGTCTTTTTAGTGCAAAAAGTGGGTGGGGGGGGTGATTCTTTGAGCTGGATTCCCTAAAGAAATAAGGCTTAACATCTACTGCCTATTCCAACACTCAACATGCAGCATCAATAACATGGAACCCCACTGGCCATTTCACTTCAAATGGAAGAGGAACAGGGGACTCCAGCTTCTAGCAATTTTTTGGAAGTGGAGGGCTGGGGGGAGGAAAGAGAACCTGCTACTACCTTCTAGTATTAAGGTACTTGTTAATTTAGGAGATACATGCCAAGTTTTGAATATCAAAATGCCAAAAAAATTGAGTGAGCACCTCCCTTTTTGTGTGTGTTTGGTTTTTTAAAAGGTCACTGAAACTGTGAAAGAATGTCCAAAACTTGCTTGATACAGATGATCAGTACTGATCACTACTTTTAGATTGAAGGCTGAGTCATAACAGTTGTTCTGTGCATTAATTTAATTTTCATTCCGTCGCATTTATGGGATTGGAAAATGTGCCAAAAAGCATTTTGTTCTATGAGGAAGTGCAATAAACTCGGGCCTTATAGTGTCTGTGTTGCTGGAGAAGTATGGTTTTCTTGTTTTGAGTAGGTAGTTTTGGAGTCTTAAGGGCTCCCTTTCTGATTGTTGCTTTCTTGGAACAGCAGTAGCTTGCAGCCTCGGCTGGGTGAGGACATGGACAGATGTCTTGTTCCAGATACAGCTGTGCAGACAAAAGAGGTTTTCCATCCACAGCCACATGGATGCTTCTAGCTGCTACAAACTGGTCTGTTATGGAGAAGTTTTTATGGGTTCTCCCTAATTCATACTAAGCACAATTAAGTGTATCATTTTAAGCAGTTTCAAATCCTGGTCTGAGGTATGGCAGCTGGCTCTGCCTCACCTGAGTTAACAGTACTGCCAAGGACTCTTTTATTAGCAACCTGAAGAGTGGTGAGAAACTTCTGAGGTGGTTAATCCTATCCACTGGTACTTCTAGATGTAGAAGAAACCACCTCTACATAGCCTGAAGGCCTTTTGGTAATTCACAAGCATATGGCATCATGGACAGGACTTCTGCCTGCACAAAAGGTGAATGAATACTATTTGGGGATTTGAATATCCAAGCTCAACAAACAGAAAGGAAAACACTGACTCATATTCTTTTACAAATCAGTTCCAGAGCAAAGTCACATTTTAAATTGGGCCACATGTAAAAGTGGCTTCTTATGCTGAGAAAAACTGTAGATATGTGGAAAAGGTATTTGAAGAACCATTTAGTGGTTTGGGGCACTAAGGAGGTCTATTCTCAGGGCATAGTTTGGTCTGTGAATGGCATGAACAGATATTTAGAGAACCCTAGCCCTGTGTGTGGTAGAAAAGATTAAGAGAAATGAGCAAGGATTCTATGAGTAATGGAATCATTGAAGCCTGGTTCCCAATGGATTTATGCTTCATGCAAGTTCTCCCCCTGGCCTGTATGGTCTTTGTCTTAGAAGGATTGTCTGGTGCCTGGTAAGAATGAGGCTTTTGCTACACTCTTTTCCATGGCTGGAGACATGCAGGAGATCTGGATCTCCTCTTTTTCTCAGCTGCCTGCCTACTTTCACTAAACTTGGGATGATTTTGTCTTGAAACCAGTGATTCATTTTCAGATTTAGTTGAAAATCAGCACTGAATTCAAAAGTTACTCTAAGAGGAAGTGAAGACAGCAGAATAGGCACACACACACAAAATATGATGACAAAGGAGTTTTTTTTCCTTAGGATATCAGAACAGTTGGAGAAGACACTTCCTTCATATTTGGTGATTTCCAGCACTGGCAAGGTCACCTCACTGGGACATGGAAAGGGCAAATGGAAGCAGCTTTCTAAACTTAAACCTGCATTTATCTTGCAACCCTGTTTTATAGGGAACTGAGGGATAGGTTTACAATATTGTACTCTTGTGGGGCTTTGTTGGCATTTATTTGAAACTTGGTTATTCATTAGGTGCTAGAATTCCAAGATTTGCTCTATGTCCATATGTAGATTGCATTTTTGTAATTGTTTCTTATGTCATTATTACTGATTTGAATAATTTTGCTTAACCTGCTAATCATTCTAAAATTACATATGTTTGTCTAGTGGAGATGAATGAGAAAGCAAAATCCACACAAAGCAATCTACCCAAACATGTAGATCAGATTTAATAGGCACATTTTGTGAACCAGAACAATTTTCTGTAGTTCTTATCCTCATCTTCATCTTTGATCTTCATCTCAGTAGATAAGAACTGCATTGTTTTGCTAGTGCTTTGGCTTTGACTATTTGAGAACATATAGCTGAAATATCTGGTAGTGACAAGCTATGCTTATGTCCTAGGGAAAAAACACAAAAGCTTAAATGGAAAATGAAAGAGGAACCTATCAGAAGAACTGTTCAGAATAAACAGCTGTGTGCATGTCTTCTCTGGCTCTGAAAATTTCATTTAGCTCCAGGCATGGGCTTGAATAACCTACCTCATGTTTACTAGCACCAGCTAAAAATTTATTCTGCACAGAGAATACACACCTTTTTATTCCACACAGGGAATGTATACCTTGTATCAGCCTTGGTAAGAAAGAAAGAAAGGTGGCTTTCAGGTGGATTATGTCATTGCCTGTAAAAAAAGATACATCTTGACTGCAGAAAACAAAAGGAGTTTATCTAGGTGCTTAGCCAAGTGCAAACGTTTTTCCACCAAATAGAAAATATCTGTTGACATAACTAGGATGAAAGAATCTGTATGGACAGGTGTGATAAAAAAACCTTCTTTGCCTCCTTGAAATTCTCAGTTAAAAATTCTGTTACAAGGCCTACCCTTCAGTGGGGCTTGTAACAGAATAATATTTAAATTAAATGAACTGCAATTTATGGTTCTAGAAAGTAATAAAGCTTCTGCAAGAACTATATGTACAGTACACCCTAGGATGTGTTGTCTAACAGCACAGCTCCTATCCAGGGATAAATGCTTCTTAAATCTGAAGAAGTTAATACCTATTCCCCATTTTTATTTCATTTCTTATATTACTCTATGAGATAGCAGACTTCTGCATTAAATTCCTGCCTTCTTGGCCTTACTTTTCCAATTTTAATAGGCAATCAATTTGTGGGGCATGAACCCTTCATCCAGCAGTTCCAGTTTTTAATATTAGACAACACAGAGGCAGTGGGATCAGTATTCCCTCTGTAAGGAATTCAGGATGGTGTCAAACCTGCCAAATGACTTTCACAACACTCTGACACAGGTGGTGTGACCAGGGTGTTTGAGTGACTCCTGTCTGAGCATTCCTGGCCTTGTAAACTAGCTCAGATCTGTGCTTGCACAACCTTAGCCAACATCTGGATCAGCTGCAGGGCTAAGAAAGGCTGTAGTGGTGGGGTTCCCAGGCTCCTTAGGCCGTTTTCCTGCACATGGGGTTTGCCAGCAGGTTAGAACTGAGCCTTGTGTATCATCTATGGGTGCTGGGGACATATGGGAAATAAGACCTGTTTTCCAGTACAAGGCTTCCTTTAGATGTCATGAAACTTAAGTGCCTTCTTTCTGTTAATACCAACAATTTATCTACTACTACTGCCTGAATCTAAATGAGTAGTCTGAGAAAATCTTTGTATTTATCAGAGTATGCAAATCAACTGGTTCTTTTGATTCTGTGAAGAGAAGGGTTTTTTTTGTGTGACCTTGGGAGCAGACATGGGTATGTGTTCCTGGCTGCTGGAGGAACAAATGGTTGTGGAATTTGGAGAGTGGGAGACTGCTTATGAGAAGTATTACTATGTGTTCATCCTGTCCTGGATAGCTTTTCTTTGACACTGTATACTGGAAGTGTCTGTATCATGGAAAACAAGTTTAAACCACAGACACTGTGTGGAGTGTGACACTGGTGCCCGAGAGCAGAGACCATACCCAAAGCAGCTGTGGTCTTCCTCTTAACATGCTCAGTGTAAGTCACAGCACCTCAAGTCACATTTTCCAGTGCCATTTTCAATGTTCCTTGCGTAGTATTTTGAATATTATCAGCTTAAAAATTAACTGTTGCCCAAGAAGATTTCACTGGTGAACATCTAAGATAATCGGAAGGATACAGAATAGTCTTTAATTTAATTTCTATTTTCTTTCCTCCTCACCCCATCTGTTTCCCCCTTGAAGCTGGCACAGCCTTGAATATAGAGATTTCTACTCTCTGATCTCATGCCCTGAATTATGACCTCATCACTCCAGACCAATTCCTGGTAGTCATTTAGCACTGCCTCTGCTATATTAAAGTTTACTGTGGGGATAGTAAAGTTAACAAAAAGCATGTAGTTTAACTTCTCTAGAACCCAGGCTAAAACTTTACTGCCAAAGCATGGAAACTCTGGGTTTTTGCTAATGAAAATGAACAGACTGAATTATTGAGATAATAAAGATGGAGTCTCATGATGGTATTGTACACAGCTTTGCTTTTCTTATTACATATATTCACTTTTCTTATTGAAGAGAACAGAAGTAATAGAGAAAGTAAAATCAACCACCCTCTAAAGGCCAGCCAGCTTCTCTCACCAAATGGTCAGTAGGCAATAAAGAGAAACAAGCACTTCAGAAGATAATTCGTTGTTTCCATCTTTGATACCCATTTCAGGAGAGAGGAACTCATCCCTCAAAAGAAGGAAGGGCTGCAGTCTTGTATGAGCAGCTATCAACACTTAGCTTTCAAATTAACACTAACAACCTTATCCAACCTGTTTTTGTGACTGGAACCTATTGAAAATGCAGCCAATATTTGCAAATGCAAAGCTCTGCAGCAATGTAAGTCTTTCTACTATATTTCACCCTGCTCCACAGAGCAGCAGAGGGGATTTTTCATTTACCCACTTAGAACAAAGTGCTGATTTGGCTCTGTGCTTCTTGGAAACCGTCTTTCCTCCGCTATTTCCTGTTATTTTCTCGAGTTTTGTATTTCAGAAGAGAACGGGGACCCACTCCAAATCTCTTTGTGTTTGTGGAAGTGTGAGGTGATTCCTTGGACAGATGTAGATGGGTGCTATTTGCAGGTGAAAAGGGAATGAAGAGCAAAAGCACGGCAGAAAGTTTTCTCCTTTCAGTTGCGAGGCTTTGATGCGCAGCCGCCCGCAGCGCTGACCTTGCCTGACACGTTCAGCAGACGCTGCTGAATCTCGTTTCCTCAAACTTTCAGCATTTTTCATGGCTGTTCCTTCTTTCGTGCCGAGACACGAGCCATGAGCAGGGTTGTGCTCGCTCTGGAAGCTCCTGTGGCAGCTCACCTATGTAGGTGGCCTTATTTCAAACCTTTCTGGATGCCAAGTTGAATAAAATGCTTCCAGATGGATGAGCTGGCAGGAATTGAATGATTGTCCATAAAACCATTTTCACTTTATGTTTTGTGCCCTCGACAGGTCAGTGGTTGAGAAATTTGTTCACGTGCCATCTGCACTTGCTAGCCTTGTCATGAAGGAATAGGTCATTTCCTTTCCAAACATGACTGGCTTCTGATATCAGTGGGAAATTGGCAGCTTTTTTATGAAAACAGTAGATTCCAGATTCCTCTTTCTAATTTTCATTGAGATAGGAAAGGAGTTGTTATTGTTATGATCTCAGTGCTCTGTCCAAGTTCTCTTCCCCATATAACTGCTTTTTCATTCATTCAAAACCAGTTTGTCAGTAGTACACAGCATCATACCTGCTACTGTGTATGAGATTGCCAGGAAATAATTTTTTCCCCTATATCACTGGCTTCATTCTAAACAGAACTGCACAACCTAGAGTGAAAATATGTCCTTTTTTCTTTTGGTCTTTCTTCCTCATTTCTGTGAAAGACTAAGAGAGTAGAGAATAAAGTATCTATCTGGTGCTGGTGGTAGGGCTTAAGAAACAACATCATGGAATTGAAGTGTACTTTTCTTCCTATTTCTTTGTCATATCAAAGCATTGATGTCAAGTGTTACTCAAAGTGCTTTCATTTTTCTTCTCAAATGGAAGAAAGCTGTTGCAATGACTTCTTTGTAAGGGGTGTTTCAATCAGCAGATATGGAATCAGTGATGCTGGGCAGGAAAATTGCCTCATCTCCAGCCTCAAGTATCACCTTTACAAAGGACTTTTTTGTTGCTGACAATAAGATGGTGAATTTTGTTTCCGCTCTAAACAGCATAAAGCAGCTGCATTGTCTTTACAAGTGATCCAGAGGTTTGCTCTCCCTTAAGGTTAGGGTAAATTTTTTGTGCATCCAATGTGTGCTGTGTGCCTTTTTCCTCCTGTCAGTTACTGGAGGTGGAGATAGAACTGTGGTTTTGTCTGTGCTTTCATACAGCATTATTAATGAAACAGGTAATCCTATTTGTCTTGAAATCAAGGCACAGATCTCTTGTGTTCTGTCCATCTGTTCCAGACATCAACAGCATGCTCATCACCATGGTATTGGAACAACCTGGTACACAAATAGCAATCAGCAGTTATTAACATAATATTGTTACTTGGTCCATAAAGCTAATATTGGCAGAGATACAAGACATCACTCACTGTGAGACAGTTTCTTGGATAATGTACTTTGTTCTGACAGAATATGATCATATTCTCTATAAAAGTCAGTACAAGGATGGGGTTTTTTTTGTTTCATGCAAGCAGCAAAAATTGGCAGTATAATATAAATATATCTAGATCAAAAATTTGCCTTTATATCCAATAATTTATAATCCATTGTTTTCTAGTTGTAGATCAGCATTCTTTAGAAAATAAACCAGCTCTTTTATATATGTATTCGATCAGATCAAACCACTGAAAGTTCCCCTTTCCTTCCTTTCTTCCCCAGCTGCTGATATAGACTGATACAGGAGTGGTTTTTTGCACGCCAAACACCATTTATCTAAAACTGGACCCAGACAAGTCCAGGTCTGTTCAGCAGGTGATCTGTAGTGCTGAAGGAGTGGCACATGATTGCAGCCCACCAGGAAACTCCAAGTCTCCCAAAACATCCTGAACACCCACAAAATTTGGATGTTCCTTATTTGTCCTTACTCCCTTTCATATATCTCATTTATACATGTTCAAAAGTGCAACTTAAAATGCTTCCTTTTTCTTTGCTAACTTTTCCCTTTGATGTAACATAAGGATTTTTTTCAGAGTTGAACAGATATACCTTTAAAATCCCTGGTATTTAAATTTCTGGTCGAATGGAGTATATTCCTCTGAAGTGGCATATCTGTGCTAATGCAGTTAAATTAATAGCTCATCTATACATTGTTTTTCTTCCCTTCATAGTCAGAATATATTCCTGGGAGATCTGTTTTGTAAGCTTGTCTACTTCTATATCATAGCAAGATGGAGCTTTTTCATGCTGCAGCTTCACAGTTGCAGTGTTGCAACCCTGAAACAAAAGTGAAACCATGGAATTCAGTTCCTGGGTTTTATACACAACAACTTTTGCTCGCTCTAGAAGGCAAGCTGCTGCCAAATTAACGTTTCTGTAAACATTACAGTCCCATACAAGTGCTGCCCTAATGAGAGGGAACATCTTTATCTGAGCTGGTTGTGATGATGTCAGTAAGGATGAGCAGATTGTGTCAGCAATTGCTACTCTTTCAGGGAACAGGAAACTTAAAATGGTCATGATGTTAGTTCAGTTTCCATTTTTATGTCAATAGCTTCTTTTTTTTTTTTTAAGTTAACTACAATATCTAACTACTATTAATAATTAACTATTAACTATCACAATAAATGAATTCAAAAATGTAAATGGATTCTTAAGGATGTTGTTGCCAAATGGGACCATGCATTTGTTTGGAAAGGCCAACAGGATCTTATTATAAAAAAAGAGGACAATTTCCTGCAGGTCAGCTCTGTCTTGAACACTTTTTGTGTTTAAAATTAATATAATTAAAAACTAGCTTCTGGCTCAGCTGAGGGGAGGAGTCTAAAGTACTGAGTGATTCTCATACATGTTTAGATGCAATGAAGGGCAGAGGGCAGCATTTTTATCCTGTCATTCCCTGTTATTGCTCTCAGTTATTAATCAAGTGGTGGGTATGAACATCAACTTCACCACAAACATTTAATAGACACGACTTACTAGACAAAGGGCATGTGCCCCATGTTATTTCTAGATGCATGCCAGATTGTCCTTTGTGATATAGCCCAGTGAGCAGGAGAAATGGGCTTGAACTTGGCAAAATGATAATAAGCACATAGATACAATTGGAACTTTTTTGGAATACTCTCTCCTGTCTTACTATCCTAGGCCAGTATGTCAGTTCTCTGCAGCCAAATGCTTCAGAGCAATGCTATGGAGAAGAATGAGTAATTTCTGACTCAGTTTAGTGGATTTATCAGGACTGAAAAAGCTACAGGTGGACTAAATGCCATGTCCACAACTTGTTTCATTAGCTTTTTTTGTCATGTAGAGTGACTGCTCACCAAAAGAAAACGAAGATACGTTTCTTCAGCTTTTATAAGAAAGATCTGTGGTAGGTTGTGTTGTATCCCTGGATTTAAAATGTTTCCAGGGGCTGTTAGCTCTGTCTGCTCCTGTGCCTGCAATGAACATTGCAACAGTACACGTTGCCACTGCACAGTCTCCCCTTGTCCTCTTTGTTTGAGATAGGCTGCATCCTCCTCACTAATCTTTGAGATTTATGATCTACAGCATAAAATGTAACCACTAAAATAGGGCAGATGGTTTTTCTGCACAATTCTGAATGACTAGTCAAAGCAGAATTTGGGGGAGAATGTGTCATAGTTTTGTAAAACTGGGTGCCTTTAAAAAGAGCAGCTCAGAGTGGGGTGCTCATTCAATTCACCACATGTTACACTGGGCACACTCTAGAAAAGATCAGACACTGCTTTGAATTAACAAGGAGGGCTGGGATCTCTGATATTGTTAATTATGTGTTGGTGGAAAGCACAGTAGCCCATTGTGCTTTCTGAACTAGAGTTTTAGAACAAAAAAAAGCAGCGAAAAGTCATCACTGCAGAAGCTGTCACCCTTGTTCCCTTGTGTGCTCTATCTCTTCTACGGGGAGGTCTTATGGAAACCAAAGAGGAAAGCAAATGTAGTGGTCCTGATTATTTCTTTTTTCTTCTTCAAATCCCATCACACACAATAATCCTCTGGCTTTCTGCCCCACACAATGTTTGATGCTCTTGATTTAGATATGATGGTTGCTATGTCTTTTGAACCACGCATTTGAGCAGATTTTGTATTTGGACATAAAAGCATGAATATGGAATTTATTTTACATGGGGCAATATTATGTTAGAAGACAAGCAAATTTAAGTGGTTAATCTCATGTTCTCAAAGTATCACCGTTTTTTGCGGGGTACAAAAGTAATCTCATTAGTTAATGAATATAGGCAATGTATGCAGCATGAAGGGAGTGACTGCATTTAACTGTGAATTACTTGGTCTTTGAAAAGCTTTTTCTCTTAAGGTAAAAGGAACAAATAATTTCAGTACTTAATCTCAAATAATATTATTTGTAATTATTTTTCACAATAGGAAATGGAATGTAATGGTGCATTTATAGCTCCTGAAGTTATATCTGTTCTCTCTCCTTTTGCTTGCTTTCAGGAAGAAACTGGAGAGTTTCTGCTGCTTTATCAGTACCAATCCATACTGTGGCTGGTCTTTTGAAAAGGATCATATTGATGAATTGTTGCAGCTACCCTCCCAGCCATGGAAGAATGCCCCATACAAAAAAATCCACAGGTGACTAATAGGTGTGGTAAGCAGCCTGTGAGATTTGGGAGAAACATTCTGGTATACCTGGAAATCAACCCAGATATAAATTACCTGCCATTGTGGATATTTTTGTCTTAATTCATGCTTTTCCACCACATTTCAGAACATGTCCTTTATCTGAACAGCTTTGCTTTCTTGTTTGTTTGTTTTTTATGTTTGTCACTCATTACACAGTGCTATTTAGAATCAATTTAGCATCCTTCCATGTGTTGAGTGCTTGTGGTGAGGGATGATTGCAGGATTAGCCTGCTAGTAATTAAATGTTGCTGCCTCTTAGCTTGAAAATGAAACATCTCTATGGAATTTAAGTTTCCTGCTTTGTTTAGGATGGGCATGTCTAAATAGTATTGGTAGGTTTACCAAGCCAATGCAGGCACAGTGGAATCATAAAAAAATAAATTAAAAAAGCAAAAAAGAAGAAGGGGGAGGAGTGGAGAGAAAGAAGAGAAAAAGACATTGAGAGAAGGAAAACAAATTCAACCAATCATCACAACTTTGAATTACATGGGAAATTTTCCACACTTTTCTGAATCATGGGTGTGATTTCATAATTTTGGCTTTGTGCAATCCAGATAAAAGTTTCCTGTCTGGACTCATATTTAGGAATGGATGGGTCTTCAAAATTTGCAAGTGTTAAGTTGTGCGAAATAGGACATGTTGCCTGTTTGTTGAAGCCAAGAGGGGTACCTGTCTCAGTAAAGCAGAGACTGGTTTTCTTACTATTTGTGGAACAACTGAATGCTTGATTTTCATATTGGCTTTACCACTATGAAGAGTTTTATCTCTTGAATTCACTGATTAATGTTTTAAGCAGAATGAAGAATAATTTTTTTCAAAATCTGCTACCAAAAATCACATTATTTCACCATTCAAACACAGTTCTTTGCTTCTTCAAAGACTCATTAGACTGATCTGTGCCATGCTCCTCACAGGACTATAGCAGTGTAGCCTCATATGATACAAATGATGAGCTTCTGTTTGAAATAACAGGAATAATGCCTAATCCTGAAGAGACATCAGAAGGATTTTAAATAAAGGTTGTCGCTGAGAGGCCTGTAAGCTACCCTCACTTAGTTCTGACTAGCCTGTGTTAGGGTGAAGATGAAACATTTGAATGCTTTAATCAAAGCAGAGTGTGAGCTTTTTACCTTGAGCTCTTGTTGCATTTAAGGATTCATGCTGAATAACAATAATAAGAGATGAATCCCATCTGGTTTTCTGCTGATTGTTAGTTCAATTTAGTGTATGACAACTCAAAGTTTAGTCTGCCAGCCAACAAAGGTATGCAGTTATCAACATTACTGACAGGATAAACCAATTATGTAAGCTTATTTTCAAATCTCCCCCAATCCCATAATACTTAACAAAGTAAAACCCTTGAACTAAAATGCACCTGTTTACAGAAAGGTACAACATCAAATAGTGGTTTCATTCAGAACTTTGGGTAGACTAAGTGGCCCTGTTGGCTACTTTTTTTTTCTCTGTTGCTATTTTAGGCATGAAATATATCAAACTGGAAAAAAAAAAAAAGTATGGACAAGAAAAATGCACTTGTAAGAAATAATTTAGAGAGTTTTCAGAAAGACTTCTTTGCTCGCAAGGCTGCGGAGGCCCAAGCCCTGAACAGTATGTGCTGTGTCTTGAGTGTCTAGTTAGTGCTGTGTCTTTGAGCTTTAACAGTATTTCCTAAACCCTGTGTCTAACCATTGCCTTGGCAGGACTCCAGATTAATCCTGTGGGGAGAGGAAAGTGCCTGTGGAGCTTGGCAAAAGTTTGTCCTTTCCTCCTGAAGATACGTGTTTGTTCCTGGGTAGTGTGGGAAGTGGCTTCTCCTTCCTGCATTTGTAGCCACCATGGAAACAGATAATTTCAGAAGATGGTCTAATAATGCAATTGCAAACCCAAATGTTATTACAGAGGTCTGAGACTCTCTCTCCTGACACTAAATTGTACATGCGTGTGCAAGCAGTGTCACAAGCCAGCTCATAAATGCCTCAAACCAAGTTAGATGGAGACTCCAAGGGTTGAGTAGGGTGAAAACAAAATGCCAAGGGCTGAGAAAGACAAAACAGCACAGAGATTCAAGGTTTAGGCCATGGAAAACGTGAAATTATATTGTCATTGCAGGCCATGAGACAAGGGAGGCACTCTATTGTTGAATCACATATTGCAGGCCCCTGTAAGCATGCAATACAGAAAGTATGGAAGATGCTGTGCAAGGCAAGTGTGTAAAAAGGATAAGCAAACAGAGGAGGATTGTGAGCAAATAAAAATTGAGTAGAAAGTTTTTGAAAGAGGAAGAGGTCAGAAGAGAGCCTGGTGGCACAAAAGCTGATAGGGAAGAAAAGCCGTATGACAGTAGAATGAAAGCTGAAAGAAAGTACAGCCATTGATTTAATTTGCTGCTTTTCATTAGAAATGTATCCTTTTGCCAGTTCTGTATGCCATGCACATGCGTAAGAACATACAAGCTTTTCAGCTTACCAGGGTGAAACTGCCTTCCAGAACTCTGGCATCAAAGGCCACCTACAAGACCCAATAAAACAACCTTCAGTACTAAATCAATGTCAGTGTTCAATAACATCCGGTGCCAGGCAGGAGATGCCAGCCCAGCTGGGTGAGTACGTGCCAGAGCAATTGGATGGTAATTGGCAGATGAATCGAACCCTTAAGCAAACAGATACCTAGGCAAAGAGCAGAGTGGCCAAATTCCAGGGAGCACTACCCTGCTATCTCCACTGTGTTGCAAAATCTGTGAGTCACAGGGAGAAGACAACCCTGGGCAGTACCTGCAGGCAGTACTCTGACCCCCACTTCAGCAACCCTGGTGTTTCTGGGTGCTTTTCAAGTGTGTTTCCAGGCAGGACCCTGCCCCATGTGTGTGAGGAACTGAACCAAGGTCTGCAGCAGGAACAAAGGATTCATTTGCTAGAAGGAGATGAGTGCTGCGATCTGGACATCAGGAGACAGCACCCTGAAAGCCCAACCTCCTGCTGCAGAGTTGTGGTCCAGAGTCTGAGCTGCCACTGTAAAAGCAAACAGGCCAGATCCTCAGCTGACGCAAGGCCGCAGAAACTCACTGTATTAGCTCCAACTGCATCTTCTTTATTGCCTGGGGCACTGAAGGTTATGATTGAAAACATGCCCAGGATGTAACAGATGAAGTAAAGTGTACTGAATTTACCAGCAGCCTTAAGTAAAAGCCTAAGTTGCTTAATTTATCCTTGGAATCATTTTAGCAGTGAGCTTTTTTTACCTTTCTTGTGGGTGCTGTCATAAATGGCCTGTGGGAACAGTGGAATTGTCATATCTGGACGTTTTCAAGAATATCACTATTGAGATTCAAATAGATGCTGCTGAAGCAGAGGAACTGAGTAGATCATATCTTAGAGTCTCTTCCAACCTTCCTCTTTGTGTGATTTTAGCAAATCTATCAGTTGCTGTCCTAAGCCTGCTTCCAGAGGTTTGTGTCCCAGAAACTTCAGATCCCAAACCCCTCTACTTCCTCCATGGCTACTCATACAATACAAAATGTGGCTTTGTCAGTTTTGCAAAATATTGTGAAATCAAGATCTGAACTGTGGCAACAATAAGAAGTAAAACAGAAAGATATCAAAGTTAATAGGTAACCTGCTTATTTGAGTGTTTCATGTCCTGCTCAACATAATTTTCTACTTCAAATTTGGCTGACAGTTGCCCTGAAAACACAAGTGTGCTCACAGAAATACTGAAGCAAACTAGGCTTGAAGAAAGGAACCAGAACAAGGTGCTAGATCTCCTTCTAGGAGTTTCCCAAAAGAGATTTAGCTCACCAGGGTTGGACATCTGCTCCCCGAGCATCCTGCTATCACTTCACATCCATCCTGCCAGTACCTCTTGTCTCTTGCCTGTGATTTGGACCAGTGTGAAACCTTGGGCCCCATTCCCCTCACTGTAGGAGGTGAAAGCACAGGCCAGATGTCCAGCCAAAGTGAGAGGCAGAGCTGGACATCAGCTGTTCCTGGTGTTTCACAGACCAGTAAATTCCCTTAAGCTATGTGTGATAGTGGACCAGCTCTGTTAAACAGTTCCAGAATACCACTGTCCTCTCCATGGTTATTTTTCGGACATCTTACTACATCTGAGTGTGGGTACATTTCTACTTTCCCTCCCAGGGGTATCATATTTGTTGACACCCATTTTAGGTGTATTGCTAACACATCTGAATTGTCCTGGCTATATTGTCTAAAAAACACTGGAAGCTGGCAAGTCCTGCAGAGAAATTATGCACATAGAAGACTGTGAGCGAGGCTATTGATAAGCTAAAGTCAGTGTTTGTTCCCCAGCATTCCCAGGATCCAAACAGCCAGTAGCAATGTTGTGTGTTCCTGGTGCCTGACCTTCTCCCGAGGCTGCTGTTCATCTATCAGCCTGCGAGCTTCCCACTCCACAGACCAGACACTGACAAGGGGGAGGGCAAATAAACACCTGTATTGCTTTCTTTCCTGATTTTATACATAGTCCAGGGAAAAGGACCTAGCAGGGGGCAAATGATTTCTGAGCACTGCTGTGCTAACATGACAGTTTTATGGGGAGGCAGTTCTGGGTCAGGAGCCCAATTCCTCCTACCTTTGGTTCAAGAACTGTTACGCAGGGGAAAGAAAGACATTTCCAGGGTAAAATTGTGGTAGAGTGCCAGATAGCACACCTGAAACTATCCTTTGCCCTGTTATTTTGTGATGTGGTTATATAGCTTAAAAATATGGATGATTTCCTAAAAAACAAGGATAGAAGAGAAAGGCAGAATGGATCCTGTGCAGGTTGCTGCTCTGTGCAGGTGGTCCCAGTCCCACTGACAGCCCCTCTGTACTGGAATGCAAAACCTGTGCTCATGCAGCTGTAACATTTCTCCTCCATCATCTGTGCTGTTTTTCCTCCTTGCTTTCCCCCTTGCACCTGATGCAGCCACTGAAGCTTTCTCTCTCTCTCCCATCCTCCATCCACTTGTCCCCTCATTCCCAGAGCTCCTCTGGCACGGGCCTTTTGTGGCCTGGGGAGGAGAGAGACGGGAGCAGGGGAGGGCAGATCACCTGAGTGGAACCAGGAACCAGCAGAGTTCCACTTCAAACATGAGTTAGTGTGTCAGGATGCTGCCCCAGGGTGGACAGGACTACGGAAGTTGGTTACAGGTGGAGCCAGTCTGTGCTCATAGCTTTTCCTTGGCTGCTCTGGTAGAGCACTACAGCCCAAGCCAAAGGAAATTCTGCAGCTGATTTAAGTAACAGGATAAAATAAACCTCTCTTTTCACAGGCAGACTTCAGCCCTGAAGGTATATGAATAATGTCACTCTAAGTGGCATCTGAGACTGCTCCCTGCATTACACTCCTGTTAGTGGGAAATGAGGGACCACCCAGTGGCTGGTGCTGTTCAAGACAAACCAGGAATAAGCCCTGAAGGCAGGAGGAGGGACAGGACAGAATGTGATAGAGGGTTATAAACCATCACTGCAAGATAGAAACCAGGCAGCAGTCCTGGCCCTGCTCATCCAGTCAGACAGATACATGTGCAGACTCTCTGCAAATGGTGACACCACAGCAGCAGGTGACCTCAGCCTGCCACACGGGAAGCAGAAACCCTCCCCTACACCTCCTGCAGAGCTGGAGGAGACCCACTGCTTCCCTCTGCCCTTACACCCTGCATCCGTGGGCTGCTACGGCTGCCACGCTGCCTGGACACTCACACAGATTAAATACGCTTTCAGACATGGAAGCTGTTATTTCTCTGAAATGAAACAGCTTCCCACACTCTTATTAACCAGTGCCCTACTTCAGAAGTAAATCTAATTTGCAATTTCATAGTTAGCTGGTGCTGGTGTTAGTTTGGCCTTGTATCTTCTCTGATTTGGCTGGGTACATATATGCAGTGCCGTATGTGGCAGTCCTATTTATTGTGGCTTGTGAGCATTATTCCTCACCACAGAGTATGGAAGTGGGGTGGTTGGAGCTTTTTGCTTCACTGGAGTAGAGAAAAGTTAAAGTACAAATATTAAAAATGTCCCTGCAAAACCAATTTTTGTATTTTGCAGAGAATGAATTGCTGTCTGCTAAATGAAGTTTGTCATCTGGGCACACCTTCCATGGAGTGCCTAAAGAGAACTACTGTACCAGAGAGAAGAGCACATTTCAAAGGATTCACGGGATTTCTGATGGCAAACATCAAACAAAACGGGCATTGTTTTACAGATACATAAAGTAACAGAGAAAGGGAAGTGGAAACTTCAGCAATGACCCCCACAGAAACAATAGAATGTACAGCGAGTTATGTGGTAGATTCAACTGCAGATTGCATTACCTAACCAGCAGTGCGAGAGCAGAGGAAACCCAAACCCTGTGTAACCAGTGCTCAGTGTTTCCTACTGCAGCCAGCACACTTCATCGACTTTTTACCAGGAACTGAGTGTAACTGAAACCTCAAAAATGTGTGTGTGCAGCATGAGTGGCTTTTCTTCATCTTCTTGTGGAGAGAAAAAGGGACAAGAGAACAATTTCAGTTCCTCTGGGGCTTCAGCTCTGTTCTGGTGCTGTGCAAGTGAAAGACACCCATTCCTGTTGGTTGTTCCAGTAGTCCCTGGGCATGGAGCACATTTAACATCTGGATATCTGCAGTAACACCTCCCAGGTTGTAGCCCAAGTCCTGCACATACACCCCTGCACGAGTTTCAGTGATCTCAGTCCATTTGCAGATTGTTCCTCCTGTCCTTTGGCTGGAAGATAAACTTTGGTCAGTGCATTATACTATGCCCTTTGTAATGAAATAATGTCGGGTAATATGTATTTAGTGGTGGGATTTAAATTCCCAAGCTGATTACAAGGAGCTGTTAAGACTTGTAAGGTTTAGCAGTGCCCTGTGTGCGAGTCTGGAATCATATGTACTGTTGCAGCACTTGTGCTCTCTCCGATGCTGTTGAAAAGGCCAGGGCTTTGCTAGGAATAAACCTGAGAACATCAACAGCTAAAGTGTCACCGATACAATTTGGTATTCGGTGAGACTGTTAAAAGTGGTTGACCAGAAAAACCAGTCTCCTGTACTGTGAAATCTTCCAGCTTTAGCAGGCTGCTTGCTCGGAGATCCCAGGCGTGTGGCAGTCTCTCCATGCCCACTTCCCAGCAGCCACTAGAGTGTGGAAATGTTCACTGTGCCTAAAGAATGTAGTGAAATGTGATTAATGCTTGCGAAGAGGTTTTGATAAAAGATGCAAAAAGGGACAGTGACTTATTAATGCACAAGAAGAACGTAGGCCTTAGAGGAGCTAGAGACGCGCCCTGCGCTGCTCCGGATGCGCTCCCCAAGTTCAGTGCAAAGCCTCCAACGCTGCCGGCCACCGGCGCGGAGGGGAGCGGCTGGACGGGGCCCTTTGCTCGCGGCCTCCCTGCAGCCGCGGGCCTGCCCGCATTCCCAGCGAGCCATTCCCGCATTCCCAGCGAGCCATTCCCGCACGCTGCGCCCTCCGCACGGGCACGGGCCCTGCTGAGGCACTGACAGCCCGACCGGCCGCGGGGCCGGGCCCCGCACGAGGCGCGGAGCAAAGGGAACCGTCAAGAGAAATAACGTCGTGCCCGGACGGACCGAGGGCGGCGGGCACAGACGGAGGAAGGGCCGGGACGCGGGATGGGAGCACGGGATCGGGACGAGGCCCCGCCTCGCAGGACGAGGCCCCGCCCCCGCCCCGCCCGCGCGCTGACTCGCCCGAGCTGCCACGTCTGCCCGCTGACGTCACCCCGGGCCGGCGCCTCCTGGCCAATCAGCGGCGCCGACCGCCGCTCCGAGCCGACGGGGCCGAGGGAAGAAAGGCTGGCTCCTGCGCATGCGCTGCCGCCGCCGCGGCTGCCGCCGGGAGAGCGAGTCCACAGGAGGGGGCGCGGCTGGGAGGAGGCGGCGGCGCGGACTCGGTTTCCCGTCGCGCCCCTCGGCCGCCCCCCGGCCATGTAAGCGCTGCTCGGCGAGCGGCCGCCCCGTTTCCTGGTCGGGCTCCGGCGGCCATTTTGGGCTGAGGCGCAGCGCGGAGGCCGCGGAGCGGGCGCGGGCGGAC
>VZTB01010307.1:254107-276127 GCA_013397245.1 Thryothorus ludovicianus | reverse complement strand
CCGAGGGTGGGTCCCGGCGGGGCCGCGGGGGTTAATGGTGTCCCTCTGGGAACCGGCATCCGCCGCCCCAGCGCCCCGCCAGCGCCGCGGGGCGCAGCCGCGGCGATTTTCCCCAACCTCGGGAATGCACATCGGGGCCTTGCCTGCAACAGGTGACCGGGGGGACACCGGCGCCCTCTGAAAGCCGATCCCCCCCGGCCGGTGGCGACTCCCTAGCCAGGGGTCCACCCTTCGCTTTAGCTGCAAGTCATGTGTGTGTCACATGGCTCTTGCAAAACACTTCTTGCCTATGTAGATTTTGCAACGCTGTGACTTGATAATAGAACGCTCTTGGGGCTGTTTCCAGCTGAAATAGCACTTGCTTAGAAAGCCTAGCGAAGATACAAGGCGTTTTTGGAAAAGTCGTTGTGTGATTATGGCCTTTTTCTTTAGTTGGCCTGCTCAGGAGTCGGGCTAGCTGAGCTCTCTGCCCTGGGATTGTCTCTATTCTAGAAACTCGGGGAGCCCACCAGGCTGTCGGGAACAATAAACTTTATTTTGTTCAAGACTTTCTAGTGTGAGTTACAGGAGGGACTTAGGCTTAGTTTAGAAAGCCGTTCAAAAAAAACAACTTCTGCACTTCCAGCCCTTTGGCCTTGTAGGGTGTGTTTAGGATCCTTTCACAGATGCTAGCTTTGCTGGCACCCTGGTTTGGGGTGGTGGAGGCACTGTCCCATCTAATGCCACTGGAGTGGCTCTGGTACTGAAAAAAAAAAAAAAAGTGGTGTGATATTGCTTCTCTGAATGCCCATGGACGCTGCTTTTGGAAGTCACCCACAATTTTGTCCTCTCAGCTGACTCTCCTTCTCTCCTGACTGTGTAGCCATGGCTCCTGTGCTTGCTGCTCATGTCAGTGGGATTGGTTTCGAGCACTGTGAGGCCTTTAAAGTCACCTGAAGAGCAAACAAGTAGTCATCAGCTAGTGAGGGAGTTGGTGACACCCAGGAGGTACAGCCAGGAACTCGAGTTACATCTTGGCAAGATTACATCACAAACTTGCTCGTGTAGCATTGGAAAACACCAAAACTGTAGCTGGAGGTTGGCAGTGGATGAAAAACCAACAAACTGCTGGTGCCTTATGGTTCCAGTGTCTCTCAAGAGTTGAACTCAAATTTACCTTGCAGACTGTTGAGTTTTGTAGTGGGAAAACTGCCTGGAGGGTGTTAGGCCACTAAGAGAAATGAGTTGGAGGGGACTTTTTCCATTTTTTTTTTCCTTTCTTGCAGTCTGTCAGCACTCTAGACTGATGCAGAGGTATTGAGTGCTGAGGACAGTGTTTTCAGAGAGGCTCATTCTCAATGAGGAGTGCTTGGTCCTGGTGGTGAGCACAGCTGAGTTCTTGAAAGTGAAACAAAGAGGAAAAGCTGTAGTTTGAGATTAATTCAGTGTTGAATTATTGCCACTTCCTGAGAGGGCGGTGTCGGCAGGATGAGGGGAGGAGATGGGAAGGGTGTGGTGAGATGGACAGAAAATACCTGTCCCTGTGATGGGTGTACTTGGATCCCTGTTAAAACAGGAATAAGATTTAAGGGATTATGACATTACTCCTTCTAGTTCCATAAGAGAGATGTCCATTTATCCTCTCAGAAGTGCCTTGCCTGTAATGTACCACATTCTCACTTCCCTATCACAGCTTCTGATCAGGCTGCAGCCCCAAATCCTCTCTCCTGGGCATGCCAGAACTCCATCAGAAGTCAGTGGGATAGCTAGTTAAAATTTCTAACTAAATACCCACTTCCTTCAGCTTTCCTGGTAAAGCTACAGGGTTAGGTCCTGCTCATGGAAAGGTTTGAAGGGGAGTTGTGCTTCTGAGAGCTTCCTTGAAGCTTCAGGGCTGTGGGACAACTGAGTGGACTGTTAATTTTTGGATGGAGTGAAGGAGGTGAAGAGGGGTGGATGAGATATTAAAATTAAGAGTTTGGAAGCTAAATTCTTAAAAAAACTCGCCTGTCCAGCACTGGGATGTGTTCCCTCTGTTGCTCCCTCCCTCCCTGCCAGTGTTTGAGTGAGCAGAATGTCAATATTGACTCTGTTGTGACTAGATCATGTCAGCTGCAGCATTCCCTGCCCTTCTGCAGCTTGCATGTAGCATAAACATGCTGATGGGGTGCAGGTCCACAGCAGCCAAGTGGTATCAGGAGTTAGTCTTGATCAGATCACTGTTCTGCCTGGATCTTCTAGATACCTTCCAGCACAGATGAGGAAACTGTGGGTTTTGGAGCATATCTTGGGGGGTTCTTTTTGTGTTCTTCAGAAGTGTTTGGGAGTACCAGTGAGGTTGGTTTCAGTCTTGGGTGATGGTGGTTAGTAGATGACAATTGAATGAGAGCTCCTGGGTTGCTGGAATCATCTGAAAATGTTTGTGTTCTAACCTTTCTAAACAGCAATCTGCCATGCAAAGTGGCATTGTGTCTTCTGCATTCTGTTCAGTTACCCAAACAGTCTGTAAGCAGAGACAGTCATGCTCCTCTTCGAAATTTCTGGGGTGTTAGAACAAAGAGTGAAGAATGAGGCTTCTCTGAGTACCTGTTTACAATAAACCTGAAGCTGATATCAGTGATTAAAACCAATTCCAGCAGTCCCTTGTTGAAGACAGATGACTACCTAGACTTGTCTGTTTTGGCATAAAACCTTCCTGGCATTTAAAAAATCCTCACATGCCTCCTTATATAAATTAGATAAACACCAGTATCTTAGAGGCCCTCAACCTGTTTGCCTGGTTTTCTGCTCAGCTCACTGGTGTGGGACATGTGTGTGTCAAGAGGATGCTGCACTGCTCAAAACATCAACAGGGTTGTTTTGGAGATGCCTTTTTTTTTTTTCCTCTCTTTTTTGGCAAGAGGCAGTTAAATTTCACATCTTTGTCCTTTATCTCTCTGGCAAGAGGAAGTTGCAGGGAGGATTTGAAAGCCTCACTCTTACTCACAGTATCCACCTGCCTTGCTGCACATGCTCTTCCAGTGCTCTTCTAAACGACCCAAGAATGACTGGCTTATGTAAATGGTGAGAAATGATTGAATGATTAACCTGAATTCCCTCTGTCTCCCAAGGAGCATGGAGAAGGCTGTGCTGCATAGCTCAGCCAGCTTCATGTAGGCTCCCTAAACCACAGGAGCTGGTGAGTTCTAAGTCTCCAGGTTTAAAGATGAAAATTCAGTGGCTTCGGAAATGTTTGTGTGGCTCTTTAGGAGTAAATACCCAATAAACTTGTGTGGCTTGTTGGATGCATTGCTACAGTTGAACCCCTTTACCCAAATATTTTACTGGTGTAGCTCAGTCTAGAAATAGGTTTTTGCAAATTTTAGTAGCTTTTTAAAATTTTATTTGATTTAAACTGTTGCTGTACACAAGAGATGTCTCAAGCATCACACTCTGTCTAACAAACTGCACATTTGGTTTTTATGGCCCTAAATAGGCATCTGCTGTATTTTAAAAGGTCTTGGGAGCGGTATCTTTTAAAGCTTTAACCTGTATTTGGAAAGGAAGGCACTATAATACTGGAATATGGAGCGTTCTGAAAAATTAAAACTCTAAATTCCTGAAGTCTTACTTATACTCTTCCCAAACTGATGAAAGTCTTGCCACCAAAATTAGGTTTTTATTACACAACACCAGTTTCTAAGGTCAGAGACAGCTCACTCAGTAAAGGCTGTTTTCAGCTGTGCTGGTGCTGGCCCTGGGTTTGGTGGAACTGAGGCAGATGCCTTAAGACCACTGTATGATATGTCTGTGTAGTTCTGGAAGTTCTGAAGCCCAAAGTGAGGGGACAGCTGAATAGCAAAGATATCAAACCCAGTATTTAAGGTTTCTGAGTTGTTGCTGTGTTAGCTTAGCATTTGTTCTGTGTACACACTGTTACTGTTCTTGTTTGCTGCTGAAGAGTCAGAGATTTAATGGGTAGGTTTGGCTGGGAGCTGCTCTTAGCATGAGGAGAAATAGAGGAAGACAAATTTTCATGTTTTGGGCCTGGAGGAACCTGAATTACTCTTGAAAGCAAGTGGAGGTTTTTAAATGGATCTCAGACCCACAGCTGAAGCCTTACCTCCACCAGGAAGGAGTTACTTTTTTCCCCACTAATTTTAGTGAAGACAGTACAGTGTTAATATTCATGTGTTAATATTCTCAAGGGGATTATAACATGCTGCAAGCTGTAAGTAATAATTTGACTTCAGGATTGCTGAAAATTCTATGTTTGTAGGGAACTGAGCAACTCAAACTTCCTGCTGGAACTGGAAGGAGCTGAGTGAAAGCTGAGGTACAGTGGTGGGGAGGAGGGCACAGGGGTAACAGTGGAGCAGGCCTGGAGCCCTCCTTCTTTACCTTGGTCTCTAGGTTGCAGAGGTTCTGCTGCTCTTGGGACCAAACTATTATTTGGGGTGAGAAGTTTTCTGGTCTGTTAATAGTGCTTCAGCCAACTCGAGCCTACTGAGATGTGTAGGCTGTGGGATAATGCAGCTTATGTCCCCTGAACAGTTTGGGTTAATTGTCATTCTCCTAAAGGCATCTTGCCTTGTGGTAGTACTTGACTTGACAGGTGGAGTGATGAATTCTGTGGCTGTAAACTGCTAGGTATACTTTCACTTTTATTTTTTTTTTTATGCCTTTAGTGCTTTTAGCTGTACACTCTTAGGAAAGGTTGCATTTTTAAAGATTGGGTTTTTAGTTGCTACATTTAGCACTTCTGACTCCTCTCTGGGCTTGGCAGAAGTGCTGCAGAGGCTGGAGGTTCCAGCTGGGCGTGTTCTGCAGCCTGGCCCCAGCCAGGTGAGAGGCACTTGAGCAGAGGAGTGCTGAGAAGCCGTGGCTGGCCATCTGCTTGGCTCTTATCAGCTAGGGATGGATGCAGTTTCCTGGCTGGATTCCTGCCAGCCAGAGGCAGTGGTGATTCTAGGGAATAATAGGTGGGGACAGCTGACTTCAGGCACTCCACATATCCTTAATCTTTACTTGCCTTGCTTAAGTGGGCATAAAAAAATGGCTGTTGAACTGTTGTGGTTAAGTGAGAACAGGACTTAGTCCTGGGCCATTACAATGCCAAAGAGTTGTCAACTGAGAATGAGTTAGTGTAGTACTTGAGAAGCAAAATGGCTTGTGTAAGAGGTGGATTGTTGTTTTTCTCTGTTACTTGTTCTCTAGCATGAAATTTCCCTATTAGTCTTAGGACTAACACAAAACCTCATATTTTGCCAACAGTGAAACCTTCACTACTCTTTGAAGTGTAAATATAGGCTGGTCGGTGACACTGTGCTTCTTCTTTAATGTTGGAAAGACTGAACATTAAGCACAAGATTTTCAATTCTTCCAATGTATCCTGAGAATTACTAATACCACAGCTGATATCCCCCAGAGATGTATCCTCATCTGGAAGTGACTTGGGTTTTGCTTTAGTTCCTGGAAGGCAGGTGTGGTATTGGTCACTGCTCACAGTCTGTTGTTAAAGGTGGATATTCACTTAAGCTGTTGGATTGTGTTGGAACTAAAATATGAGTAACTTGAACTGAGGAAAGAAATGGCTGGGTTTGGCAGCTCCCTGGTGCTGGTGAAGCTGGACAGTGGAATCAAACCTCTGAGTCCAAAGAAGCAAGGACACTGGCCCTGGAGGGCAGCTGGCTGTTACCACTACCTGTGTGTTGAGTTACTCATTCAAACAAGGGGCTTGTGCTCAATTGCAGAGCACGATTTTCATGTCAGCTAAACCACAAAGGGCTGAGGTAGGACTGTGCTACTCCTGCTCATAGTCCTTTACCAAGTAAATTGTAAACTTCTGAACGGAATAGAAGAGCTTGGAGTTGTAGGTGATTTCCCTAGCAGTGAATTAATTTATCCTTCTCAAAACTCATAAAGTACTGGCTGTAAGGAGCTTCATTCTTGACAGTGTTTTTCATTAAGTGACCTAATTTTTTTTTTTTTCCTTCTGCAGTGACTATTTATTCAAGCTACTTCTGATTGGAGACTCCGGTGTTGGGAAATCTTGCCTTCTACTTAGGTTTGCAGTAAGTGATCATGCTTGGCAACTATGTAAAAGAGGTACTGAGTAAGAACTTCCCTTCAGGTAGCAGGGCTGATGTGTGACAGGCCTGGTAATACCAAAGAATTAGTATTGCAAACTCCTCCTGTCTTCTGAATTTGTGTCTGTCAGATGTAACTGTTTGGCAGAATTGGAAAGAAATAATATCAATAGTAAGTCCAGCTAAGATTAATTCTAATTTTCCTGTTACTTGAGAACAAGATACCTTAATTTAACTTCATCATTCTGGCAGTGGTAGAATGCTGAGGATGGAAGGAATTCTGGGGGCGTGCCCTTAGGCATGAGTACAGACCTTGATCAGGTACTACTTGATAAGAACATTTCAGCCAGATGAAGTTTGATATTTGCAGTAAAAAGACCTACCAGAGAAGTAATGTAAATAATACTCTAAGAATAATAAGGCCTTCTGCTTTCTTTAGTGAATGTTAAAATTGCTGATGAGCTGTTCTGGCTCTATTTTTCCTGTTAACAAGAAAATGTAAAATGGGTTTGACAGCTCTTAGTAGAAAAAGCTAAAGTCCAGTGAACTTCTTATCTCTGTCTATGCCAAAGTGCAGCTTTACGTTGCCATGGGAGAAGAGGAAGGGAAGCAGGATATGGGCCACGAACTTAGAAACTTGACTGTGACACTGCTGCAAGATGATGGCTTTGCTTTCACAGCCTGAGCAATTGCTCTGGGCACCTCTGGAACGAGCCTGTTGTACCTGATATTATTAATATGAAATGGTGACCTGGGTGTACAAACATGCCTGCTGTTGGTACCAGGACAAACAGTAGGAGGATGTCTCCTGCCCTGTTCACAGTATGGAGGCAGTGGGTTGGAAGTGACACCACAGCTGGAGCAGCACTCCCAGAGCAGTCTAGCCTGCTTCTTTTGCAGATACTTTTGAATTAATTTTGGCTTCATGTGAATAATCCAGCTTTTATTTTTTGATAGCCAGCTTAAATTTGTTGTCTGGTGTTTCTTCAACTGAGCCTTTTCCTTTCGAGATGTGTTTTTCCAACTAATCTGACATAAGGAATTACCACAGCATACCACACATGTGGTTTTTTTGCTGCTGTAGGTTAAAATTCTTCAGGCTTTTCAAACATATCCTTTGGAGTATTGAAATGTTAAGGAAATAAATGTCATGTCATTCTGAAAGGCTTAATACTTGGCTGTATTACCTTCTTCCATTCACAGCCCAGAGGAATCCCTTGCTTTTGTGATACCTACTGGTTGCATAAAGCCTTTTGTGGTACATTGTATGTGAAGTTTTGTCCTTTGGGTACTTTAGGAATAGAAACTTCCTTCATGCTGACAATCACTAGAAAGTAGCAAAGACTGACCCAGCAGTTTCTGTGTGCCTTAAGGCCTGTTGGAGACTGCAGCCAGGCCCCTGCAAGCTGCTGAAGCAGTGTTTTCCCTCCTGTATGGACACAGGCTGCAGAGGAGAGGCCTCAGCATGAGTACTCCAGCTGTAACTCTAACCTGCCTTAGCAACCAGCTGCAGCAGCAGAGGATCTGACACTCATGTGTGACTGAGACAGAACCTCTCACTTGTTCTAGGTAGCTGCTGTGTAATACAGATGAAAAACCATCAAAGGAAAATAAAAATGTGATGTGTTTCGATAACCTTAGCAGTTATTCTAAGTAGCTCTTCAGTCTGCCAACATGAGCAAAGACTTTTTTTACACTGCAGCTGAGAAGGACTTGACAATACAGGATTTCTAGAAAAGAGGCTTTTTTGACTGGTTTTTGAAACACAAGTCTGGTTTGTGCTTTAAAAAGCTGCAGAATTTTTGAAAAGTAAATACTTGTTGGAAATGCTTGGCCACCTCCTGGACTTTGCCATGAGATCATGGCTGGTTCTACAATGAAATGAAGTACCTTTGTCTAACTGATGCATAATGAAGTAGATGACTGCAGAAGAGGTGCAGCTGGCTTGACTTATGTTCACTCTCTCCTAGGATGACACGTACACAGAAAGTTACATCAGCACGATTGGTGTGGACTTCAAAATCAGAACTATAGAACTAGATGGGAAAACAATCAAGCTTCAGATAGTAAGTAATATATCTCAGTTCCTGTGTGCTTCAGTCTGTTGGAGTACAGTTATATCCATAGCTATTGGTTCATCTTTGTACTTTAAAATACATTCAAATACAAGGTATTTTCCCTGCTATAAGAAGTGAGGCGGTTTTTGCAAGACTTCCCATTACCTATCCTTAAGGAATGGTGTTAATTATCAGGGCCGTTTGCCTGGAAGAGGAGATTCTGTGCTGGAGTGCTCTTATATCAAAACTGGTGTAGTTCTGCAGTATTTAGCCAGGATTTGTGTAAGTGCAGGAACACCACACAGTTGTCCAAGACGTCTGAATTCCACAGCAGCTGTTACTACCAGGCTGCACTGTCTTAAGTGCTGGAAACTGCTTTTGTTGACCTGAATGGAAAAACTGACACAAAGGCTTGTAACTGGCCTGGCTGCCTCAGCACTGGGCGGTGTTTTCTGGTTGTGCTTTGGCCTTTCACTTGGAATAAACAGGGGAAAAGACTTGGCAATTCTTTAATCTTGAAGCACTCTAAGAGGGTGACTGGTGTGATGAAATCTAATATCTGTGCAAGGTCAGACAATCCTTGTCAGCCTCTGCTTCCAGCTCAAGCAGAGGCTCTCAGGCAATGACTCAGGGATTCAGTGTTGTGGAGCAAGAGTCCAGCTTACAGCCAGTAGCTTAAGCCTCCAGACCGACCCTGAGCACAGAGCAGCCCACTAGGAATGATGTCACTGCTGAAATCTCTCTGTTTTTAATACACAGCCCTCTTCTTAACACAGCTCCAGGGAGAAATGTTTGGGCAAGTCCTGTTCCCATCCTGTGTGGGAGAAGAGGTCAAGCACCTTATGTCCTTTCTTAATGCCCCCAGCAAGAGAAGGACACCAAGTTTGGTTTGAGTTGTTGCCTTTAAATACCTTTGCTGAAGCCTGTGTGCCAAGGAAGTTGAAGGGAGTGGTCATGTTAGAGACCTGCAGCTCTCTGACCTTATTCCTAGCAGGTTTTCAAGTCCTGGCTTGTGTTTGCTCTTCTGACCACTGAACCGTGGCTGCTTCATGGGTCAGAACTGCCTAATGTTTTCCCCAAAGTGATCTCTTGACTGCACTTGGCTGAAAGCAAACAAATGAGCACTTTCAAAAAGTACCTAGAAGTGTCATTCTCAGTTAGAATACGTGATCTCCTGGAATCCTGATTGATGCATACAGCTCCAGAGCCACTGCTGTAGGTGTGGTTGTAGCTGGATGGCTGCTCTGCTGAGCTGTGTTTCTGGAAGCTGATGTAGAGCACTGGCTCAGGCACGCTGCAGGAGCTGACCCTGTCACTTGTCTTGCAGTGGGACACGGCGGGACAGGAGCGGTTTCGGACTATCACTTCCAGTTACTATAGAGGAGCTCATGGCATCATAGTTGTGTATGATGTTACAGATCAGGTACGTGTTAAACCTGTGCCTGCAGAGTTTCTACAGGCTCTGTTAAGGCTTATCAAGCTAAATGTACGTGTTTGCCTCTGGGTTGGCAGAAATAAAACATAAATGAGAGCAGTGGGATTTGTGGCCCCTAAGCAATTGTATTAGAGGCTTAACATAAGATTTGGTGAGCAGGTAACTGATTGTTCTGTGCAAATACATCTCATGCTACCTTGGGTAGCAGCAAGTCTGAGTTACTGATGGAAGTTGTTGAAAGATTTCTGAATGTACTCGAACTGTGGTCTACAGTAAAGACTGGCATTTGGAACAGAAAATTGTCAGCCTGTGTGCAGGATACAACTAGGCCAGTGTTTTCTCTGAAAGGATCTCTGAAGGACTGATGCAGTTGTTTGAAGGGCACTTGGGAAGTATAGAGTTTCTTGAATTAATAGAAAAAGAACACTTGTGTTCAGTCACTAACTGAAATATCAGTCCAGCATTTCTGGAGTCAGAGGTTGTTCCAGCATATCTACAGGGTGGCTTGCACCTAATACCTGATGCTTTGTAAATATGTGGGATGCATTTAGTTTCAGCTGTGTGCATGTCTCTTGTATCTGCTACAGGAGGAAGAAGAAGAGTCCCAGATGGTGGAAGATGTTGAATATTCAGTGTATGGAGCAGGGAAAAATAACAGGGGGAAGAGTGCAGGAAGGGCTGATTGTGTAGGGCTGGGAACTGGAGCTGTGTGGCCCCTGTGGTGACTGGCCTGTCCCAAGGCAGTCAGGGGAGCTGGGCAGCATTACAGGTCCTCTCCTGTGGTTGTGAATCGCGTGGATAAGTGCAGTGCTTCATACTCTTTCCTGGTCGTGACCAAAGGGATAGTGCTGAATGTTCCTCTGTCAAAGGCCTTGCTTACAGTTCTCTTATCTTGTAGGAGTCTTTCAATAATGTCAAGCAGTGGCTGCAGGAGATAGACCGTTATGCCAGTGAAAACGTCAACAAGTTGTTGGTGGGGAACAAGTGTGATCTGACCACAAAAAAAGTAGTAGACTATACAACAGCAAAGGTATGTTGGGGCTCTGGTGTTTGCTTGGCTGAGCCCCTGCTCTGGTTGGTCACGCACAGAGGTTCCAGTGCAGGGAGGTGTCCTGGTGCCACAAATGGGGGAAGTTTAATGACCCTGCCCTGCAAGTCTTCCTCAGACTGGAGATGGGGTGTGGGGGGGGATGCAGGAACTTGCGGGTTATCCAGTGGTGCTCCAGGAAATGAGGTGAGGTATGAACCTGTGTATGAGCTTACTGTTCACTATTTCTCGATTTACAGGAATTTGCAGATTCTCTTGGAATTCCATTTTTGGAAACCAGTGCAAAGAATGCCACAAATGTAGAACAGTCTTTCATGACCATGGCTGCCGAGATTAAAAAACGAATGGGTCCGGGAGCGACAGCTGGTGGTGCAGAGAAGTCCAATGTTAAAATTCAGAGCACTCCAGTCAAGCAGTCTAGTGGAGGTTGCTGCTAAAACTTGCCTCCCCCCTTTTGTCTCACAACAATGAATTTGCAATCTGAACCCAAGTGAAAAAAAAAAAAATTGCCTGAATTGTACTGTATGTAGCTGCACTACAACAGATTCTTACCGTCTCCACAAAGGTCAGAGATTGTAAATGGTCAATACTGACTTTTTTTATTCCCTTGACTCAAGACAGCTAACTTCATTTTCAGAACTGTTTTAAACCTTTGTGTGCTGGTTTATAAACGTGTAATCCTTGTTGCTTTTCCTGATACCAGACTGTTTCCTGTGGTTGGTTAGGATGTATTTTTGTTTTGATGTTTCTATTGGCATGTTTAGATGTCAGGTTTAGTCTTCTGAAGATGAAGTTTAGCCATTTTGTATCAAACAGCACAACAGTGTCTGTCACTTTCCATGCATAAAATTTAGTAAGATATATGTAAGATCTGATTTGCTAGTTCCTTCTTGTAGAATTATAAATGGAGAGATCACACTATCTGATTAATAGTTTCTTCATACTCTGCATATAATTTGTGGCTGCAGAATATTGTAATTTGTTGCACAATATGTAACAAAACTGAAGAAATGTTTAATAAATATTGTACTTATTGGAAGTAATATCAAACTGTATGGTGATAAATATTGTCTTAATTTGTACGGCTAAGGGGGAAATCAGGCTTGCATTGTGCACAAAACAACATATCTGTGTGTGCAGCCATGGCTCTCAGACCTTCCCTGCAACTCACCCAGTGACTGTGGCCCCAAGCCTGAGCTGTCATGGTGCTTAAGGCACGAGTGCTGTACCAGAAACACCCAGCCAAGGTTCATGAGGCATAATGCACTCTGAATGTACAACAGTTCCCTAACTTAGTCTTGGAACTTAATTTATGTCTCAAAGACTCTATGTAGGGAATTCCTGTCAGCTTTACATAGCAGGGGAGAGAACAGTATTTCCCTAACATGAACGATTTCAGCGAAACCTTGAGGAGCTATAACTTTCTACCAGTATATTATGTCTTTTCTATATACTGTTAATTCCATCCTCTTTTAATCAGTATCTTCTGACTTAGTGCAACAGCTTAGCTTCTATTCCCTTCTGCAGTGAGGCACCAGGCGGGTGACACGGGGATAGCAAAGCCCCCACCAAACTGTTGCTCAAAGTAGGCGCTTTCTCAAACAATTTGGAACTAACCAGCAGCCAAGAGGTTTTGGATGGTGTGTGATTCTTTGTACAGAGCTAATCAAATCATTAGTGCCTGATGTCTAGCTAAAAGCCACAGGAAAGCTAGCCTATAACACTTCCTATACATGTAAAATTGTTCAGCTTTATCTAAACTCAAATGTTCAGCCTATTCTGTAAATAGTCTCATGTTTGAAAGACCATGTAACATTCCCCAGTAGTAAATACACCCTGTGATAGTAAAAATATAGCCTAGGTATGTTGTGAGGTATAAACTAAAACTGGTGCAAATATCCTCTGATTTTTTTTTTTTTTTTGGGGGGGGTGACTTTGGCTAACAGCTTTCTTCAACATAGTTGCATAAATCAACAGGCAATTGTAATACATAAAGTATTGTCATGGTTAAGTTGAACTCTTCCACTTGAGACCTTCACAATAAAGTGATGTGCTTTCTAGTAGAGATGTGCTTGTTGGTATAATTCATTATAAATGTGACCTGCTGCTCCTCAGGAGCAGGAGGAGCAGTAAGATCAGGAAGTGAAGCAGAAGGAGGTGTGTTGAGGGTAAAACATCTTCCCTGCAGAGAGTGCACAAATGAACTTCAATGTCGAGATGCCTGCTACATACTATCCAAACCAATGTTAATATATACAGTAATAAAAGCATTGCAAAACCAGTTGGGCTACACCAGGTGTTTGGTGGTTCTTTGTTTCCCCCTCAGTCGTGAATGGGTCACTGGGCTGGTGCTGTTCCATGCTGAAGCCTGGGGCTATCAGGCTGAGCTGTGTTACAAGGCTAGGGCAGGCCTACAACTCCTGGAAAAAGGCACTGTAGTTTCTTGCCTGTGAGCTGAAATATTGAATACTTTTGACACAATGGGCCAAAAAAATTTGCCCTTAAGCCCAGGATTTAGAAGATGGGAGAATATCAAACACACACACACACAAACTCCAATGAATTATTTGCCCTTAACTGCTTTCACCTTCTACTTGTGCAGAACAGAAACTTCCCTGTGTTCTGTTCTCAGGAATGGGAGGAAATGATGTATTCTGCACAAGAACACGGTGATCACCGTTCAGGTTAAAGGTTAATTAAAGCCAAGTACCAACATTCTGTAACTTTTTTGGGCCACTTACCTTATGCTGCTTCAAAGCTGCCCTTTTCCTGTTGGAGAAAGGGTTTGGAAACCCTTGGTGAATGTTCTGAGCAGTGATTCAACTGCAGTAGCTGGAGGGGGGGAAGGCACAACTCTTCACCCCAGGAACAAGCACAGCACGAACACAGCTCCTGCCAGCAGCAGGTACTTGCAGGTTACACAGAACCTGGCTCCTCCCTGCCTGAACTCTCTGTTTATTATTTTATTTGGATTCAGTATTAGAGTTTTTTTGTGTTTATAGATAACAAAATTGAAAGTTAAGTAGGCTCTGCTTCAGCAGGGCGTGGTAATTATAACCAGGCCTTCAGTTTGCTCCCAAGAACCAGGAGTTGCTATTTCTTGGCTTCTTGTACCTATTTTTGACGAGCATAAACAAACCATGAGAACAGGGCTATTAAAATCACACGGCTTTACTTAGCGAGCTCACGGCACACTATGGATTGCTCAGTTAAAAAACTGTTCCTGACGGTTTGCTAATACAGAACTGCCCACTTCAATTAAAAAAGGAAGCTATGTTAAACAAACAAACCAGAAAAGGCCAGCTGTACATTTCTTACACAGCTCTGGACATCCCAGCACACCTGCTGTACAGGGCACCTTTCCCAAGCCTTGGCACAAAGCCACGCTGACATCAGCCCTGTGGGCAACTGGACACAGATTTTGGCATCTGGAGAGGTGATGGAGGTGGTTTGGTGCTTGCTGCACTTCTTCTCAGCCCTCCTGAGATGGGCTAACGCAGCCTAGGTCTGACAGAGACAGCACCTGAAATAAAAGGAGGTGTTTGTTGCTGTGCCTTGCCTGCAGTCTGACAAAGAAAGAAACTCCCATGCTCTACTCCCCCATCTCACCAGTACAGAGGGTACAGCTGGGTAGAGGCAGCAATTCAAACACCACAACAAACCAAACACTACTTAAGACACTGTTTTTCTGTTCTAAGAGGCTGGTACCCCTGAAACACTTGCCTCCAGTTTTCTTTGACGGGAGACGGTCAAGAAATAAGCAAACAAGTTTTCTAGCCCCTATATTATATCTGAAATCACTTGCTTCCCTTTCCCACCATTATACAGCAACCAAAATGTTTCTGAGAAAATACAACCACAAAAAACATCCCTTCTCATCTCCCCTGTGCTGTGCAAGGGATCTGGGGAGAGCAGGTGTCTGTGCTGGACTGCTGCCGTCCCCCAGCCCTGAGTGACAGGGACCTGCCTGCTGGGTCCCTGCGGAGGTGCCACTGCTCCCCTTGTGCTCTTGGGTTTCATCAGCTGGTTCACCCCCACTGCTTTCCCTGACATGGTTAAACACGACAGGGCATCTATTTCCAGTTTCTCTGCTGCCTTCTCAGGCCTTCCAAACAGAATCAAAGAAATAACAATGGAGCCTGATGCTGGGTCTTTGCTAATTCGAGTGTTTCTCTTCCTGTGCTTCCTCCCCTCTCTGCCCACTGCAGCAAGGCTGGTTTGCCCCTGCTTACCCAGAGAGCAGCTGTGTGCTGCATCCCCCTTGTCCTGCCCCACATCCTCGCCCTGCACAGGGCCCACAGCAGCCAGGATGGACCTGTACAGGTGCTCTGCATGGCTTTCGAGCTCTTCCGACTGTTTGGCAATCAGACTCAGCGTGTCTTTCAGAGCTGGAAAGCAAAAACGCCTGAATGGAGGTGACAGGAATGCAATAATTCACTGTCTGTCACAGCTGAGAGTTCTGCTCATCCAGGCAGACTTTGGAAGAAAATCAAGTGTTAAAAATCAATAATGTGCTGTTCATCCCATCCCCATTGTGATGCAGCATTTGCAGGGAGTGGAAACTGACCCAGGAGGCTCCAGGTTCATCAAGATGCAGAAATAGGGGGTCTTAAAGAAAACCTTTGGAACTGTACAAGAAAGCCCATCCATAATGCAGCACTCGACTTCTAAAACCCCTCTGGTGAAAGCAGCTACAGCTCACCCTTTAGAAATCCCTTCTAAATCACCAGAGCAACCACTCTGTGTGTGCTGTGGTGCTGGCCAGGCTGGGCCAGGGATTCTGGTGAGCATCCCTGTGTCCATGAGCAGCCCCACAAAGTGCTCCTCCTCACCTGGTGAATTCGATGCCATGCAGTCCAGGAGAGCTTCTCCCCTCTCCAGCACCCTCTCAGTCAAGCTCCGGTGGTCGGCCACATCTTTCCTGAACTCCTGGCAAGGCAAGGAGAAGAGCAGCGTTTCTTAGAAGGGTTTTTGAAACACACACCTGTGGCCAGTTGCCCAGGGAGCAACTTCCTCCCAGCAGGTTCCTGGTGCTCCCAAATTTGGCTTTGCAAACCCAGTGCACCCTGGGCCATTCCAGTGATGCCTGGCTTCCCACTGCTTGCTGCCTGCAGCACAGGAGACAGGAGGGAGCAGAGCAAGGGTGACACCCACCAGGTAGCGGTGCAGCGATGCCAACATGCTCCCGGCATCCAGCGAGGGTGGAACCCAGCTGCTGGTGACATCCACCACGGTGTACAGCCAGTGGATCAGCTCTTCCAGCTGGCAGCAAAACATCTGCTCAACAAAGCATAAAAAAGGGATCATGGATCTATTCCTGCAACAGAGACGGTGCAGGGACACAGAAAGGAGAGCCAGTGGTGTTTCAGGAAGCACCTGTTCCCTGTCCCTCTCCAGCCCCAGCACACAAACATCCCTAAGCTTGGGAAACCAAGGGTCAACGGGAAAAAGGCAAAAACTAGCAAACTCCTGAGCAGCTCCAGCACCCACTGTGTGGCAAGAATTGAGGACTACCATGAAATATCTGCATGGAGAGGTGCTGGAGGCTGGTAGCAACCAGGATGGAGGAAGAGGTTGGCCTCCACGACCTCCCAGCCCAGGAAATATCCTCCTCCTCCTCCTCACCAGAGCCATACAGTTGATTTGCAGTTGCTTTTCCCCAAGGGATTGTCTCATTCAATCAAGTACTTTCATTCATTTTTAAAGCATCCCAGTAAGGGATTATTTTTGTAAGATGCTGCATGAAACCTAGGGGCCTCTGCTGGCACCAAAATCAGGCTCAAGACCTGTTCCTGCTCCTCAGGAGTTTGCCATACAGCCGTGCTTTTCCTTGGCACTGCAATTTGGCATGACAAATACAGAGAAGACCCTTTTAAATCAACAGAGTTATTTCCATACCAGAGGAGGAGATGAGTTTTCAGCTATGTGCATGATAACACTCTTGTGCAAACAGCCTAGCATCATTTCCAAATTTGTCCCAGTACTGGGGTGGGAAGAAGATAGAGAGGAGGGTGGGAGCACAGTGCTGGGACAAATTTAATAATCCACAAAACAATCAGGAAATCCTTCAGAGTTGCTGCAGCCTCTGTCTGGTGCAGCAGCACTGCAGGACAGGTGGGCTGGGGGACCCAGCTGAATGCCACATCTCCACCAGCCTGGCCTGTGACAGTGAGCCCCAGGGAAAGCAAGAGAGGCTCCTGCTCCATCAGAAGGGATTATCTGCTCTGGTGAGCCCCCCTGCATAAATTACCACCAGCTGCCAGGCAGGAGACATCATGCAGAACGGGAAGCTTTAATTAATCTTGCTATAAAGACAGGCACATTTTATGGGAGATCTTCTCAGAATAAACGTTTATTTCTGATCTCAGCCTACCTTAACACACTGGATAAGGGACTCGCTCTGCTGGCTCTTCTTTGGATGCCCCTTGACCCGTGGTTCATTTAGGCACATCCCATCTGATGTGTCCCTGAGACCAGTTGGTAGGTGAAGCCCCCGGGGAGGATCCCCATGGATCCAGCCAAATGATTCCATGTTTTCCCAGCCGGGCTTTCGGGAGCTGCGGTGTTGCCACAGCCCAGCATAACCCTCAATATTGCCTCTGTCATCCCCACCTCTCACTTCTCCAAAAGGAGCCAGCCCAGATGAAAGGGGCTGTTTGCTGGCACTGTGATGTGGAAGGTTGTGGTGGTCATGCCCAGGCGTCCTTATAGTTAAGGAAAGATTGGACAAAAACTGAGCCAGCCTCTCCAGCTCCTGCAGTCTCGGAGGCAGGGAAAGAAATTCTTCATCATCCTCCCACTCCTTCCTCAGGGGGAGCACTCCTGTGGTGGGTAAAAACCTACTGGTGCTTTTCACCTGCCCCGTGTAGTTTGGGCAGGGGCTTCCTCTGGTATCCCCGCTTCTCCAATCAGCAGCAGGGCGCCCAGGTGAGCTTAGCCCAGATGATTCCACCCTTACATCCTTAGCAAAACCTCTGGAAGGATGAGAGGAAGCACTCCTTTCAAATGATGCTTTGGCAATAGGTAAAGGTTCGTAGTACGAGCCAGCTCCTGAGCAGCCTCTTCTTCCAGGCCTTGGGGTGGAGAATCTCTCTGCAGAGGCCACAAACTCCCAAAGTCCATTTTCTCTGCTTCCCCGAACCTGCCCAGCTCGGCCATAGATGCTGGTGGACCTGGACATGCCTTCAGGAGAAGTAGAAAAGCTGTCCAGACCTATTCCTGAGTCATGGAGGAAAGGCTCTGGCATCCTTCCCAGCTTGTACCTCGGCTTCAGCGGGTAAGCATAGTCCAGCAAGTCCTCGTACTCTTTGTTGGGGTTCCAGTGGGGTGAGCTGCGGTCCGGAGATGGGGGCAGCGAATCCGGAATGGCACAGGCCCAGTAATCGGCTTGGTAGGAGGAGATCTCCCGGATGCGCCCCATGGTGCTGCAGTAATCCAGCAGAGGGCCCGGGGGCTCCCGCCTCTGCAAGGCCCTGCTTTCCGCTCCCCATCGGAGGCACAGGTCCTGGGCAATCGTGGTGGCCGCGGGAGAAGGGACATCCGTGCTGGCTGGCAAGCTCCCGGAAGGCTCCTCGGAGGGGCCGTTCCCTTCCGAGGACAGAGCGGAGAGGCTCAGCACAGAGCGGCTCCGCAGGGCGCTCTCGGGGCTAGGCGGGGTTTGGGGCCGCAGGAGCTCTGGGGTGGAAGGACACGGGGATTGAGCTCCCAGACTTTGTCTCCGACGGCCAACATGGGCATCGTGGCGGCTGCCAGCAAGGAAGCTCTCCTCGGCAGAGCTGCGCTGGCTGGGAGGGCTGGACAACGGGTCCCAACAGCCCGATGCCTTCACCTGCTCAAGGACAGTATGGAAAAGGAAAGGGAGAGAGACATGCATGAAATGGATGGAGCACAGCATCCAGACAAAAGGCTCCTTGTGCTCGGATATGAAGATAAAAGCCCAACCCTGGACCTGCCATGAGCTGAGGCTGGAAGAGGAACTCTGTTCCGCCTATGGGATGGCCTGCAGCTGCTCAGAGCAGGGCTTGTTTTTAAGGAAAGGCATCTCAAGGGCTTGGGAAGCTGCATGAATCATTTGTCAGCAGGAGGCTTATTTAAAGAGCACTATCCTGAGCAAGTTCCCAGCTCTGCACTGGCAACATGGGAATAGAAGCAACAGCTTGAGTGTTGGAGCCCAAGCCCTTCCCCACCACACATCTTAGCCTGGCCAGGGGTGGGCACCCTCTGGCTGGGAGAGATGGAAAGCCCTTGCTGGGACAAACAAGTCCCCACCTCTCCTGGGCCCTCCCCGTGGTGCAGCAATACAAATGCAGGTACAAACCCTCTCACCTGCTGTTCTGAGGGGAGCCAGTGGCCAACTCGATGAGGCACAGGGCCACCATCAGCAGCTCTATCCACCAACACCCCTTTCCCTGAGGGATTTGCTCTTGCTCTGGGAAATCTTGGTGCAGATGCTGAAGACACTTCTGGGTGGCAGCTTGAGGTTCCCTGGGTGACACCAGTGACCACGTGATTGTGTCTGTGCACTGCCACACTCTCTGTCCCTTGCAGGCTGGGCTTGGCTTCCTCTGTCCCTGAAAGCTGGTGCAGGCTCCCTGCCAGCTCCGGGAAGTCTGTCTCCATGTCTGCACTGTCCCACCTCCCATCGTCCTCGGCCTTCCCGCCCAGCGAGGCTTCCGAAGGCGATTTTCCCACATCCACGGCCATCAGGACTGATGCTGAGCCTCGGGCTCTCTGCAACACACAGCACACAGCCATGGCATCTCAGTGTCCCCCCTTGCCTCCATACCATGAAACTGGGTTTGCCCAATAACAAAGAGCTTAAGTGTGATCTGGGTGGGACCTCAAAATTCATAAAGGAGCATCTTGGTACGCCAGGTGGGATGTGGAAAGAGCAAACCTTCACAACTCAGCAGCATTTTCTGCTTTCAAGGATGTGACACACAGGGAAAATCTCATTCCAGCCCTGGCCACACCAAGAACAAACCTGGGCTTTATACGAGGCACTGGAGTCCTGCATGGATGGCCAATGTCACCATCACTTTGTGCACCTTGAGGTCACTGGGCCCAAATGAGAAGTCATTAACCAGGACATGGAGCATCTCCTGGCATGGCTGAGCCCTGAAGGCTGTTGGGGTGGAAAGATGAGCAGTTTATAAAGATTGAAGCAGAAGCCACCCAGAAGCAAGAAGCAGCTATGAAAAGTTAGAGGGGGAGGTAGGAGGCTGTAAAACTCAAAATTGGCACTCAGCTCTGCAGCTTCCACCTCAATTAATGAAATTAACTCTTTGGGAAATCAATTAATGGAAATACCTGCACTGACTGGGCTTGAGTGAGGAGCTGCTGCAGAATAGCCCATGAGCCAAACCAAGGAGAACCAACACAGCCTCCTCCAGCAACTCCAGCCCAAACCGAGGTGCTGGCAGCAGGGAAATGTCAGCAGAGTGATTTTGCTGGTACTCCCCCAGCTGGTGCCAGCAAAGAGACCAGCCAGGGGAGCATTAACAGCAAACTCAACTAAAAGGAAATATAAATTAAAAAAAAGAAAAAAAGAAAAGCGAGAAAATTCCCAGACAATACTTGGAAGTGGGAAACAAGGTGATACTCCCTCCGGCAGCTCTTTTGTCACGGTCTCGTTTTATGATCGACCCCTCCCTCCAACAAGAGTTTTCCCACGGGCACGGGAACAAAGAGCGGCGGGAGGACGCGCCGGGTCTCCAGGGGAGACCAAATCCTCAGCGCAGGCACAACCACAACCACAACCACAGCCTGCGGCAGCCGCCTGTCCCCTGCCCTGACCCCGCAGCGGCTGCCGAGGGGACGAGCACAGCCCGGGCTCTGCCCGCCCCCACCCAGTGGCCCCCAGCTGGACCCCCTCCAATCCTCTCCTTAAATTGCTGCCAACCAAGGCACATCTGAAATGGATACACGGCTCTGGTCTGCCCTCAGAAAGGCTGGACTTCTGCACAAAGAGGTGGGGTTGTTGGAAAAATTGCAATCAATAAGCCTGCCCTTGTTACGTGACTTTATATATATATATGAAAGAAAGAAAAGCTTATCAAGGCATCGGCATCAAAGCAGCCTCTAAAGTTTAAAGGCGAATGTGCTGTAGCCAAAAGTCAACCTCAGGACAGCTTTGTTTTAAAGATGTCACGTTAAATTCAAAGGGATTTGAACATTGTTACCTCCACCAGATTTGGTGGTTTGAGTCAGGTGTCAGCCTGACTTGTTTTACAGTAAAAACAACTGTAAAAACAACTGTAAAAACAACTGTAAAAAAAAAATCAGAGTTCAACCTTAAATCTGAAAACCATGCGTAAAGCAACATAAAATAAAACTTACAGGTCATGACCCGTCTGTTATTTTCCTAACGGTGTGGAGGAGGGCAAATATTCTGAACTTAAGATCATTTGTTATCTTATGGAGGCAGCATGCAGTGATTTACATTTCTACAATGCCATTGGTCTTTAAAAAAAAGAGCAATTGCTGGTTCACAGGTTCATTAAATCTCCAGAAGCTAATTGGATGCTAAAGAGAAACCAGGAAACTTGCCAATACACAGGAGTGAGAGTAAATCTGCTTACTGCAGGATTTGTAAGGGTATTTAAAGGGACACCAGAGAGCTCACTGCATTTTCCAAAGTCTCTAATTCAGGCAGCTGATTTCAATTAACTTCAGAGGGAGCTGAAGATCCAAACCACACCCGGACACAAGACGGGGATGTCACACACATCCCACACACAGAACAATCGGGCAAAAAGTCATATTTAACAACCAAGTGAGAACACTACTGCTTACTAAGTGCAACTCCCAGCTACACGAACGTCTAGAAAACAAGCTTTCTCACCATTTTCCGACAAGCCACAAAAAATTCAGAGGTCAGGTTCTCAGTGGCAGCGACACATCCAGATTAACCCTGGCGATGGGAAGAAGCAATCCCAAATCCTCGAGTAGGACTGAGGAGGGATGTACGACCACAGCTTTAGGCACGGTGGAAACTTTCCACTGTCCTAAAAAGCACGGGAGAACAGCCCAAACTCCCAGCTACACCCGAGCCCTCAATTGTCTCACAGAAACGATACCCGTGGCCGCGTTTTTAGATAACAGAGGAAGACAGTGGGGTTGCTTCATTCATTTCAAAGGGAAGGTCCGCAGGGATCTCTCCTGCAAAGCGATCCCTGGGCTTTTTCAGGCTGCCGGCCAGGCCGCTGCACAGGGGCGGGCAGGGAGGGCTCTATGCAAGGAGCGGCTCCCACCGCCCGTGCCAATGGCCGGGCTGACGGAATGCCGTGAGCGCAGCGGATGCTGATGGAATTTCCGTCTCCCGCCGGCTCCGCTGTGGCCGGGGAAGCATTTCAGGGGTTGATTTGGGGAAAAACCCAGACCGCTCTCGCCCCTCAGCCCTGCGGGATCTGAGGGCTGCTATTTTCTGCTCCT